>OZ005654.1:142443442-142740112 GCA_963930645.1 Salticus scenicus
ACATCCCAGCTATGAACTTGGAGAATTAAGCATTTGGTTTCAGGTAAGGAAAGAAATGTACCAATTATTGTTTTAATTTATCAATATTTAATATCATCAATAAAAACAGAAGTTTTTCACATACTTTTCTAACGATTTTGAACAATATATAGGGCTCAATCAGATGAAAACGGTACAGGAGCCACAAAAAAAATGGTGTAGTTTATTTCTTAATTATCAAATTTACATATGCTCTTGTTCCTGAGTTTCACCAAGTCGTGAATAACCTGTGCGCAGAAGCTGATAGGTTGAGCCTGTTGCGAATATTATCCATGTATTCTTTCTCTGAATAAATCGGCAACCTTTCAATGCCTTTTTTCTCTGGACAAAAGATGTGAATGTCATATTTTGAAATATCGGTGCTGTATCATGAGTATTCGAACATTGTTCACGAAAACTTCGACATCATATTCTTTGGAAGTGAACCGTATCCACTATCATGAAGCAAAACCACTCTAGAGCATAACAGACAGGCTACTTGGATTTTAATCGAGGATTCTCTTCAAATACACAACCCCCTGTCCGTTAAAATACGATTTACACTTTATTCTTCTTAACCTTTTTGCCCTGTATTGGTCGATCCGACCCATTTTTAAAATTGATCTTTTGACATCTTCTACAGATTTTAATTTTGATTGTTCAAACATTATGTATGCCTCAAAAATATGCATTCGTTTAATATATGATGTTTTCAGAGTCATTGGTTTGTTTTAAACCACCCCAAAAAAATATGTGACATATTACCTGTCTGGGTCGATTTCACCCACATTATTAACATGCATAGAAATGCTTAAAACGCCAATTTTTCTTTTGAGTATACTTCATTTTCAGGAATAGCCAATAGATGGCGATAGTTGTCGGAAACGTAGATGTAAAATGAGCTCCATAGAAATTCTTTCTTAAGACCTAAATTCAATCTATACAAAGTGGGTCGATTCGACCCATACAGGTAAAACGTGCATAGAAACGTGTATTAACACGCATAGAAATGCTTAAAACACCAATTTTTTCTTTTGAGTAGACTTCATTTTCAGGAATAGAGAATAGATGGCTATAGTTGACCGAAACGTAGATGTAAAATGAGCTCCATAGAAATTCTTTCTTAAGACCTAAATTCAATCTATACAAAGTGGGTCGATTCGACCCATACAGGTAAAACGTAAAATTTTTTCAACAGGGTAGGAAGGTTAATGGCAAGCATCATGCAGACGCGAATGAAATGACAACCTATTCCCTGCCGAAAGATATTTTTGGTAGACCACCAGCATGTATCACAAGCTTCTGCTCTATTACCTAGGCCAAAACCATTCCGCAATATAGTTTGTCTTCTATACCTCCTGCTCTACTGCTAGACACAGTTTTTGCCATACTCATAAAAAAGATTACATTAAATTATAACCAGTGTTTTGTGTTCATTTGATCGACCCTGACCAATTTGATACACTTTTCGTGGAAATATCACATTACATCTTGATTAACAAAACATGAAAGAAATTTTCTTTATTTTCTAAAGTTGAATCTTTTTTTTTTTTAACTTCTCTATCACAATTCTCTATCACCATCCATTATCACAATACTTTAGAGGGCATTAAATGTTTTTAGATGCTTCTTATACAGCTGCCAAAGTTTCACCGAAGTGCCACACCAGATATTATCACTAAAATACCTCCGATTTATATGTAAGTTATAAGAAATACAGCCCTATGCGAAATTTTTGACATTTATATTTAATTCATTTATTCACAATCGTTACAAAAATATCTAAATACCTTTTATATTTATCTATTAAAAGATAACAAACTCTTCTGAGATACTATTATAATTATTCTTAAAGTAATTATCAATATTCATAGAAATATTCTGTAAAGTGTCATATTTTATTTCTCATAAAACAGAAAATTATGTAAAAAATAATCTAGAAAAAAAAAAAAAGTATTTTTGAAAGCTTGCAGATTAATGACTGTGGTTAAATTTTAAGTAATGTTTCTAGTCGATTTAGAAGTTAATGCTGTAGTTAATTCCTCTACTTATTCATGTAATAACCCATAAATATATTCACCAAAATGTTTTATTTATTTTGAAAGAATTCACTTTCATTAGCACGTGAATTTGCAATGATGGATCGCAGTTTTATGAAAGTTTTTGAAAATTGCGTAGAAAAGGGAAAATTGTTATTATGTTATTAAAGAAAGATATGTGTAATTTTCAGCTATTTTTATATTTAAAAAATCTGATGTGGGCACCACATGACTTCCTTATACACTTTTAGAAATATACATAATGTTAAGAAACATTGTCACTGGACCCGAAACATTTGGCTAAAAATATTTTTAAAAAATGCATGCATACGTAAAAAAAAAATAAAAAATAAAATTGTGCCTTGAGGGGACTCATGTCAAAGTTGTGCCTTGGGGGGGACTCATGTCAAAGTTGTGCCTTGGGGGGGACTCATGTCAAAGTTGGGCCTTGGGGGGACTCATGTCAAAGTTGTACCTTGGGGGGGGGACTCATGTCAAAGTTGGGCCTGGGGGGGGGACTCATGTCAAAGTTGGGCCTGGGGGGGACTCATGTCAAAGTTGGGCCTTGGGGGACTCATGTCAAAGTTGAACCTTGGGGGGGACTCATGTCAAAGTTGTGCCTTGGGGGGGACTCATGTCAAAGTTGTACCTTGGGGAGGGGACTCATGTCAAAGTTCTGCCTTGGGGAACTCATGTCAAAGTTGTGCCTTGGGGGGACTCATGTCAAAGTTGTACCTTGGGGGGGACTCATGTCAAAGTCGTGCCTTGGGGAGGGGACTCATGTCAAAGTTGTGCCTTGGGGGGACTCATGTCAAAGTTGTGCCTTGGGGGGGGGGGGACTCATGTCAAAGTTGTGCCTTGGGGGGGACTCATGTCAATGTGTTCTGAACTTTTCTGAAAGTTTCAAATGTCTAGCTAGTCGAGAATTCAGTTAAATTGCAAGATTTGTCCAAACCGTTTTTGAGCTATTACCGTTTTTTGATACATTTTGCCCATTATGAACCTAATTTTCCTAAATATCTCCAAAACGGAAAATCATATAAAGTCCAAAAAGGGAGGTGCACAACTAGATGTTATAACAAACCTATGTACCAATTCGCAACTTTCTACGTCCAACCGTTTTTGAGTTATGCGACATACACCCACCCACACACACACAGAGACACACATACATACAGACGTCACGAAAAATCGTGTAAAATCGCTTATATCTCTAAAACGAGAGCTCGTGTTAAGACGAAACTTGCAGGTGTGCAACTAGACATCATGACTGTCACACGTATAAATTGGCAACATTCAGCGATCATTCGTTTTCGAGCAATGTGAAATACAAAATCCATTTCGCAAATCGGGATTACTATACTTCCTTGTACTTTGTATAAGGAAGTAAAAAAAAATGGAATATCATTTTATTCTGTACCAATTAATTTTGCAAAAAAAAAAAAAAAAAAATCTTTTATAAGCTGTTAGTACAGTTTGTAAAATAGTAAAGATGATAATAATTGTTAAAATTATAAAGATGTATATCTTCTTCATTAAAAAAAAAAAAAAAAAAAAAGCATAAACTTTTGTACATTGTTATAGTGTTTTTGATAAAACTTAAAATTGGAATTTTTAAAAACTCATAAAGTTAATACAAAAGAAAAAATACCATTACAGCTGAAAAGTTTTAGTTTAATTTATTTTATAGGTCTTTTCATTATCTAAATCCATATAAATAATAGCTAAGAATGTTCCAAATTCTGTCGAAGTCATTATAAAACTATAAAACAACTATCAAAATGTTTTTAGAAAGTGATGAACTAATTTAAAAATTATATAGCATTTAAAAATGTTTGATACTTTTAGGTTCTAAAACTTTTGTAAAAGCTTAACTTTTGCAACATATTCTTGAAAAAAACTGGTAAACGTTTGGTGAAAATGCGCTCATTTTTGCCAAAATAATCCTGCTAAATTTCTTTAGAGACAGTATTCAACATTCAACAAATGGCTTTTTTCTGCAATTTTTTACCATGTTTTTACTAACTTCTATTCTTGTTTGTTTGTTTGTGTGTTTGTTTGTTTGTGTTTGTGTGTGTGTGTGTGTGTGTTTGTTTGTTTGTTTGTCCGGTACAAATCTTGCAATCGAATTTTAACTAACTTTCCTACTAACTAGACATTTGAAACTTTCACAATAGCTCACAACCCGATGACAGCACAATACTTCGAAGTCCGATTTTCGAATTTTTGAATAGTTTTCTTATAATTAATTAAAATATGAAAATAATAACCTCCTAATACCTTATAAATAGCCATTAAAATATTAGCTATAATTTAATTGTTGTCAAAAAAAATTTACGAGTTCCTTTTCTTTGGACATAAAAATAAATAAACGTGATTAAATAAATAATTTAATTAAACGTGAGCGTTAAAAAATTGTAAAAAGTTAAATTATGTATCTCACAGAAATTGACGTCACTATCTGTTTAAAGATTTCATACGCATTGATAAAGTGCCAATGTAGTTAGTTCTATAGCTATGATTCAACAGAAAGTTTAAAAACATGGTTTATAAAAAGTTTTTTACCTTATAATTATTTATATTAAATTATTAAGTCGCCATTTGAAATAAATAATTATTACAACTATTTACTTCCTAATTTTTTATAATTATGCATATCATTTTCATAGGATTTATTAAAACTTGTTGAAGCCACCCCTACAGATTTGGTTATCGTCCTCGATGACCTTCATGAACTGCGTTCACCTGCCATCAACCAGGCCGCTATACTAGGATGGTTGCCGTGGAACTTACCGCCCAATGTTCACGTTGTGTGCTCCATTAGTGAAGATGCAGAAGCTGTGATACGTCTTCTGAGGTCTAGAGGATCATCAAGTGACAATTTTGTAAACATTCCTCCGCTAGGTCCTTCCTCTGCCATCAGTATGTTGCAGTCCAATCTTAGAGACCGCAAACATGCTGTCACTGCAGACCAACTGCAATGCATCAAAGAAAAGTTAGCTTCTTCTTCGCCTTGTGCACTGTACATAAAGATCTTATCAAGAGTTGTAGAGAAATGGAACTCGTGGTTAAATGTGACAGTAAATTCTATACCTGGGACACTCGAAGAAGTTGTCGATTTTATTCTCTCGGAGTTAAAAGAGAAGTAAGTTAAATTCCTCTAATAATGTAAATAAATATTTGTTTATTTATTTATTTTATTTTATTAGAAAGTCCTTTGATATGACAAAATGATGATTCACCATTTTTAAATTTTGTATAAATATTCTCTCAGAGGAAAATAAGAAAATTCAAGAAAAAAATTATAATAAAAATTAATTTGATCTATGCATTAAATAAAGAAATTGTATTAATGGAAGACTTGTTGTGGGATTATAAAAGCAAGACAAACAACAACGTCTAGAACTAATGAAATAATGGGAAATCAGACAGCTGTTTCGGTAGCATTTAGCGTACCGTCATCAGTGCATAAAGAATCATCAGTCCACATTTCCTTAATTTCTTCTGTATTTTTCCCAACTAGTGTTTCGTAATTTCCTATTGGCCAATCACACACATTCCGCATAATCCTATTGGCTGACCATCCTGAGCTGAACCTGTCCTATATATAGGAGCACTTCTCTCTCATTTCTTTATTTTTTTTACCGAGGGCTTCCTTTAGACACTAATATCCTTGACATCGAAGATGCCCTTACTTCCCTAGACTTCGATGTCATTAAAATTTCTCAATTTACCAGTTTCAAAACTAAAGAAAAATTGCCCCTATTTCAAATTCAACTACCCAATAACGATAAAAGTAAAGAGATTTTCCAATTAGATAAATTCCTATTTTTCCGCATCGTCGTGGAGAGCTATAAAACCCCCACACGTACTTTACAGTGCTTCAGATGCCAACAGCTATTTCAAACAGCAAAAAATTGCCATATGAAACCAAAGTGCATAAAATGTTCAGAAGAACATGACTCTAAAGAAAGTGCATAAAATGTTCAGTGCATAAAATGTTCATACCAAAGTGCATAAAATGTTCAGAAGAACATGACTCTTCTAATTCCCTTTGGGAAATAAAAAGGTTGAAAGTCCGAAGTGCTGTAACTGCAGTGGAAATCACCTAGCTCTTTTTCGAGGTTGCCCCATTTTTCCTGAAAATAAAAAAAAAAAAGTTCATTACTCGCCCTGTGAATTCTAAAATCAGCTACGCTAACCTAGTTGCTCCCACTAACCAATCCGAAATTTCCAAAGCCCATTACTTAGCCACTCCCCCTGACCAATCCGAAATTAGCAGATCCCAAATACCTCAAACTTCTCATTTTTCAGAATTAAACCAAATTATTAATGAAATTAATACTGAACTAAATATTCCAAATCTATCATATCTAGTAATCAAACTTAAAAATGCCCTTAATTTAATAAAAAGCACAGAAGATCGTGCCACTAAGATTTTAATCTTATTGCAAGCCCTCGGTGATTCTTCTCCTTGAGCTTATTTTCTTTCCCTTATTTACCAGGAATGTAAAATTTTTTCTTTCCTCACTGGCTGGTTTTCTCCAGCCTTCTTCAGAACTTCACTCCGTTAGATTCCACTCTTATGTATTGGAGGATGCGTGACTCAGTCACAGGTGCCTCCCAACCATTCCATCCTAACATCCTAACATCATTTCTTTATGCACTGATTATGGTACGCTAAATGCGATCGAAATAGCTGTTCTGCTTTCCTATTATTTCTATTTGGCGTTCTAGACGTTGTTGTTTGCCTTTTTTTTTTTTTTTTTTATAAGACTGAATTATATTAAAAATTTAAAAATAATAATAACAATAATAATTCCTTTGACGTAAATCTTTTAAAGTATAATTATTGGAAAAACCTTTGTGTTTTTTCTAATTTGATGTAATTAAAATTTTTTTCTTTGATACTAAATTTATCTTTTTTTAATAGAAAGTTAAATTGTGTTAAAAATGAACAATGTGTGCGCTATATTGATGATAGAAATTTACTATAGGAACATTTCTTTTCTTTTCTTTTAAAGCGAATTTAAAAAACAGTTCTTTTATTTTATGTCATATCTAACGGTTATTTATCTGGTGATGACTGTCGTGACTTTCAAATCAAAAGCATAAACACATCTTCAATACAAACAAAAACCTGATTTGCATAAATTGAAACTTAGTTGATAATCTTCTTATATAGAGAAAAGTATTTAAGTATAAAATTTAAAAAACAAAACTTATTTAATAGTAAAAGTTACGGTAACGTACTGGACACAAAATAAGAAACAAAGTATTGTAAGCAAAATTTCAAAACTGGCTTTGGTATATACTATTAATACAAAGTATTATTAAATCATGCAACCACCAAGGAAGAGCCAGAGAATATTTTTTTTTCCTTTATTTTTATGAATATATTTATTTTCTTACTTCATTATGAAAATATGATATGCCAATGCACAAAACACTTTTTTTTTTTTTTATGATACAAATCTTTTGCTACTTAACTTCACCACTTTCTAATATTTTGCATTTCTCATTAAAATGTAATGTTACTAATTATTTATTGTCACAGATTATTTTTGCTAGCATTACTTCTTCTTTTTTTTTTTTTTAAAATAACATTTCTATTTTTAATATTTTAAGGGAAATTATTTATAAGTTATATATTTGAATAAAAAAAATTTCAAGTTTCATGAAATTTCTGATCAGAAATTAAATGATAAGTAAATTAAATGCTGTTTTTTATGCTTTCTGGCAACAACCTAATTTTCAAATTAATTTTTATTTATTTATTTATTTTTTATTATTATTATTTTTTTTTTTAATCTGTAATTTTCCGTATTCTCTACATTTTTAGACTACATGAACTTTAATAAACTTTGACGTCTACCAACTCGAATTTTAAAAACCATTTGACATTACATTTAAAAAAAAATTTCGTCCGACACTGTAAAAAAAAAAGGGGGTAGATTTACAGCATAATATACTGGCAATATGGGTGCAGGGAGGGAGGAAAGTAAAAAAGAAGTAATTTACAGCAGAAACAGCCGTAAAAGAGTCTTTTTTTACAGATGTTTCCGCTGTAAATTGCTTTATTTAACAGCAGAATGTGCTGGCAATATGGGTGCCAGCACATTTTGCTGTAAAAGCTTCCGTTTTTTTTTTTTTTTTTTTTTTACGGTGAAGAACCGGAATATCCCCTCCATTTACACGCACGTAGTATTTCTAATCCATTTACAATCAGCAACAAAATTATTGAAAGAAACATTTTTTTTTTTTTTTTTTTTAAGTTTGATCGCTAATTTTTATCATCAAGTTACATTTTTATGAGCAGCATAAGACTAAGATTTACTTCGACGATTTAGCTCGACAAATATTTACTTAACAAAACAGTATTAGATGCATATCTTTTAAATAAGAATTATTGCTTCAATAATTTTGCTGCCGAATGTATAACGTCCGGAACAATTTAACATTTTATCTGTCAATTTCATCTTTTTATTCCCGCAATCAGCATTTTTCTTTTTTTTCGGCATTACATTTTCTTCTATATTTATAAAAAGAAAGCACTGGATTCGTAAAAATCTTTCATTTCCACTTTTTCAATCTCTTATACGTTTTATGAAGTTGTAAATGGGTTCTGATCATTCTTTGAATTTGGAATTATGACTATCTGTTTTTGTGAAATATCGGTCAACAGGTGGAGCTGCTATTACTCACCTTCTGTAATTTTCCATATAATTGTACCTCAGCATCTATTAGTTAACACTGCACAAAATTGAATAAGTAAAATCTTTTCTTTGAGAAACTATGTTGATTAAATCATTTTGCATATTAACTCGTAGGTGGCGCTGTTACATAGAATAACATAGAAGAATGTTTTGTAGTGGACACATCATATTAGTTTTTCCTATCAATATAACAAGATTAGTTTACTAAATGTAACTATAAGGTTCTGGGAAACATTTAAATACTTAGAATTTGTAATTTTTACAAAACTGATTTAATGGATTTTATTCCGTGACACATTTTTGTCGTTTTAATGAACGGTTGAGAAAATTAAAGACGACCAGTAATAAAGCTGGATTCACACTTGCCACGCGCAAATCCCGTAAATTATTCACAATCGGAAAGTGGCCATTGAACTTCTCAACATGTGTGGGAAATGTAACAATCAATTAGATCATTTTTATTGCTCCTTGGAGAAATTTTCCATGTCAATTATTACTGCAGAAAGTGATGATAAATTGTTCAAGGATATAAAAATAGTCTTTAATGCTTGAAGAAGTTAGCGACAGTTGAAAAACCACATCAAAAAAAATATGAGTAGAACCGCGACATAGGTCGCCGCCTCATGACGCTTCTGGTGTAAATCAAGCTTAACATTTTGTACCTTGTATATTATTTAATTCTATCGCACCAATGAAAATTGAAACTAAGTATTTTCTTTTTAATTAATTCATTTTTTAATTTTATTTTAAACAAATGTTTGAAGTGAAAACTTCTTTAGGCGCGTTGAGCACTTTTTGGGTGAACAAAAATCATGGAACTCGCGGCATCGTCACCGTCACCGAACGCTTTCCATGAGCTATATGTATACTGTGTATATATGTACATAGATATACCTCCGTTCGTTATTAGTATACATTATATGTATACAAAGAGTATATCTCTCTACATATATATCCATATATGTAGCACACGGCGCGGCATGCCTCATATACATATATATATAAATATATGTATAAAATGTATACTAATACGAGTAGTATACTGGCTACTGGCATCTGTCTCTTTCTAGTTCTATACTCTATGTATGTATGTACTTTTTCCACAGTATATACATAGTTCACAAAGTACAAGCACGTGTTTTTACACAGACTGTTATATTCTTCTTTTTGCTTTCAATATAAATTTTCAAATAAATAATAAAAAAAGGAAAATTATTTTAGTCATATTACAATATTAACACTTCTTTACAAACCAAAAATAATTCAAAAATAATAATCTAATAGCTCGACGATACAATTCACAAGTTACTTAGTTTTCACTTCTATCGGCAGTCCCCAATGACTGCCCCGTTTTTTTTTTTTTTTTTTTTTTTTTTCCTAGATTTATAAAATTGTTAACATTATTTTTTCAAATTAAAATATCTTTAACGAATATGCATGTTTTTCTCTATTTGGGGCTTAATTCCTACTCGTTTACAATTAAATCTCAAAAACTACATTTTGCTATAATTTATCTCTAAGAAATATTTCTAAAAAATCTGTCAAGACGTGTATAACTCAGCAACTGTCATTGAAATATATCAGATAGTTAGTATGTGTCTATGAATTATATTTTTTATTCATTAAAAATGTTTTAGGTTTTTGAAACGAATGATTGAGGGACATCTTTCTTTTAGTTTTTCTGCATAATTAAGAAATTTTTTTCAGTGCGTTGTCACAAGAATACTTTTAGATAGAGCGTTCTTCTTCAAAGGATTTTTACATACCATATATGTGTCATTAGTAGTCAGAGAAACTTTAAAAAGCTTGAAGAAAACTCAGCATTTGAAGTTTAAGTATGGCAGCTTGAATATTTTTCTTATGTCAGTATAATATTTCAAAGGTAAAATATAAGTTTTTCTTTTCTTGTAAAGTGTTGAATGCAAACTTTTAAAGAGGTACTAACTATTGAATACTTTAATATTTCTTCATTATTATATATTATATTTCACAATATAAAATAGTTAAGTAATCCAGTCGCAAACGGGAAATGTTGTTATTTAGTTAATAGTTAATTTTTCTCTCTTTTCAGCTTTAAAACGAAATATTAAAAATTAAAAATGATAATAATAATTTTTAGAAAACAACAAACATTTTAATGGCTGTGATTTTTCTGAATGTGAAAACGGTATTTAAATAAATACATTAAGTAATGAATAATTTATAAAACAAATATTTCCATACAATAACATTAGACTGTTGGTTAAATTAGGGGACGTATACCCTTAATGATATATCTTTTTGACAAGAGTATGGGCAACAGATAGACATAGTAAACAAAGTAATAAATTCGTTTCAAGAGTATTATAATGACAACGTTCCATAAATTTTTATAAACTTCGATTACCTTTTTTATTCTTAATTTTTTAGAATTTAATTATTTAAATACATTTTATAATACAGGGTGTCTATAAAATGTTAAACACATTTTGATGTTTAATAATTCATAAAATAATGAAGATAAATTTAAAAATTGATAACACTAATTATTAGATAGACTCAAAAAGTTTTATGGTCCTTGTCAATGGACTTCCACAAGTACGCCGTTTGTCGCACGGAGAATATCAAGACGTAGTCACTTTTTCGTCAGGTACGGACAAGCATGTCGGCATCCACATAGGCTATTGCGGCCTGACATACAAGAGTATGGTTCTTATTACCATGCTTCTTAGGAAAAAAGTTTCTGTTAAGCAAATTAAAAAAAAAAAAAAAAAAAAAATTCAAATTATGCTTATGGATAACTCTGTACCTTAAGAACAGTAAAAATATATCAAAAACGCAACGAAAGCAATTAAAGAAAAGCAACTCTAAAATTCTCTACAATATTTTAAAATGTGATAAATGTGACATTTCTATAATAAGTATAGTTCGAACCTCATACAAACGAAAATCTAATTCAATCCACTTGTTAAAACAGTACATGCTCTTTAATTACTTGACTCGGCTTTTTTTTTCTGTTACTTTTTGCTGTGTTTAAGGTACAGCGCCATCTGTGAGATAAATTTGAAACTATTTTTTTTTTTTTTTTCTTAAACCACACTTTTCATCTTCAGAAGCATTTCAGCGCAAATCGCACTCTTATACTGGAATTAAAATTTAAAACGTATCTGGAATTTTCCGCGCACCTAAATAGAAAAAAAATTTCTATAAGATCATTTTGTATCTGCAACTAGATAAATAAAATAAATATTTTTAATATTTGTTTAAAATATCTTCTATTTATTCCAGATATGGTTTTAGAACAATGAGAAAAGTTGCTACATTCTTAGCATGCACCACCTACGGTCTACGGGAAAATGAACTCATTGATCTCTTAGCCTCAACAGTCGAAGCATCTGACGACAATCAAAACCGAAATATTATCCGGCCAGCGACGTGGTTCACGACTGTAAAGGAAATGAGTAGGTACTACCACTATGTTTGTATCGTTATGGACAACTGATAAAATCATTAAATAACTATAAAATTATTCTTCTTATTTTTAATTGTTCAGGAACTTTATTTTAATTATTCATTAATAATATACCGGCAATTTACTGAATAAGTAATAGTTTATAGATTTTAGAGTATTTTATCAACATCATTTGCCATCTATTTTCCTTCTTCTAACCTTCAGATCTTCAGTATTCTCCTAAAGAAAACGAAATTAATGAGAATTTTATTAATGAAATCCAATTATCTTTATTCTGTTTTATTTCAGAAATATTTAGGGAACCATTATCACGTATTATAACTTTTTGAACGGACAATGTTTGAAATAAAACGAGTTTTCACCACCACCCGTAATTCATCGTCTTGAAAGTAAATTCAGTACTTCAACCAGTAGTTCTAACATTTTTATATGAAGTTTTTTCTGACTCATTTGTATTAATACATTGAAAGTCTCATGCTCATCAATTAATATACAAGGTTGCCACTAAATCTCGTGCCACCCTTTTGACTGTCAAACGGTTACAGCTATTTTAATAAAAGTGGTGTCTAAGAAAATCCTGATTAATACAAGAATATAGGGAGCAATTGTCTGCCCCCCCCCTTCCTGAAGTGTGTTCCCAAATCAAATATAAAACTTATTTCAATGCCTTTTTTGGTTTTAGGTTTAAATGAATAAATGAAAGTGTCTCCTGTAGAAGTATTTTCCCCGGGAACGCAGTTTGGCTAAATCGAGCGCGGTATAGTATAGTAAGTACCCTGTAAGATTCAGTAAAGAAAATGCGCTACAAAATGAGACCGCTTACAGGGAAATCTAATACAAAATAGCGGAATTATCGTGTCTATCTCGAAAACGATGCGAAACAGAGGAGAAAAGTTAAATGCAAAGTAGTAAAACATCATCGATTTAAACAAAAAGAAACCTTTTGGAGATAAATGCTAAGAACAGAATACCTAAAGCATCTTTTTATCTGTTTATGATTTCCTACAGTATAACGAGACGAAATGGTCTTGTGAAAAAAAAAAAAAAAAAAAAAAAAAAAAACCAGCACAAAATACCTTTATTTTCGATGTTCACATTGCTCTCCTTCAGCTGCAATGCACATATGCATCTTTTTTTTTTTTTTTTTTTTTTTTTCGGAAAATTAACCTCTTCTCCTTTCGTTAAAGTTTCCTGAAGTCACAGTTTTCACACTAAACCGATAATACTCTACACAGCATTGTAAACATGTTTTTATAATTTTTATCGTATAAGTTCACAAGTAGTATAAATTTATCATAGTGACGATTAATGGCTGCAAATGAAGTTAATATAAACTAATTTTGTGCTATATTTTATGAAATTTTGTGTCCTCAGAAATGCCCTCATTTTTCTCATAGAAATGAGGACATTGCATAATTTGTCTTCATTTTGCATTTTAAAAAATCTGGTCACCCTATTGTAAAGCCCTTTTTCCCCATGTCGTACCGTTTTCGAGATATGAATGCTGACTCCATTGTTTCCTACTAGGGCGTGCTGTAAGCGATCTCATAATAGCGAATAGGCATTTTACTATACATAGACTTCATCTTTATGTTTATAACTTCAGCAGTTCGACAGTTAAAGGGGGGAGAGGGGTTAAACTTAAATAACACCCTGTATGTTTCTATGTATGATATATTAGATGTAACTCTGCAAAGAATATCCAAATTTTAATTTTTTCGGTGAATTTTGATCATTAAAGGCTGTTTTGTTTTGTGTAAAATATGAGAATGGTTTGTATCTAAATATGACTCGTAAGACCAGGGAACAGTTCAAAAATTTAAATATCATAATTTTTACAAAATATCATTTATTTATTTAACTAATTTCTAAGATATTTAAAATTTAAAATAGTTCTGAAATTTAATGGAATATTTCTGTGATTAATAATTTAGGAATAAAGATTGAGTTGAACACCAGCATCACTCTATACCCTGCATAAAATACACTGATTTTGACGATAATTGTTTAAAAAAAACAATTATCTACGGACGCTAAGATTTTGAATTTTGATTTTACAGGATGTCACAAAAGTTTTGACAAACATTTCTTGAATGCAGTAGAACCATCAGAAAAAAAAAAAAAGAAAAGAAAAGAAACATATATGAGATTCATGCATTTTATTGAAGCAATTTCGTGAACGTAGGAATCATTAAAAATTTTCAAATAGGCCCCTTTTGCCTTAATACAAGCCCGCAGTTCTCTCAAAATGAATTGACTGTGGCTCGCAGGTAATTTTTGTCTAATTTTCTTGATGCTTTGACGGGGAAAAAATCTCGAGGGACTCGATTCAGTATAGTTCGATGGTGCAAATTATAGTCAAGAACATTGAGATCTGTTTACTGTGTTGGCCAATTCGCTTCTCTGGGTACAGTCATGGAGAATATTTTTGCACCACTCTTTAATACATCTTTCTTTAGACGCCGATGTTCTACCCTTCTAGAAAACCTATGGCCGTCCATGAAAAGTGAAAAATTATCCATAAATGTTGCTTCTTCTTCAAAACTTCACTCAGGTAGAGGCTGATTTATTTTCACTCACTGTTCAATGAAAACTAGATAACACTATATATCGACAATTACTCTTGCCCAAACCCTCATTACACTATATGATGACCGCTTCTTTCAACGGTCCGACTTCTTTTATTAGCAGAAAACATGTTGACGGAAATAATTCAATCTTTTTTTTTTTTTTTTTTTTTTTAACAGGCGCTACAACAAATATTGTTTTCATCAAGGAAGATGATCTGTTTATAATAGTCCTCCAAATTTTCAAAAAATTCGTAGCATTTTGATAATAATTTCTTCTTCATACTCTGTGTTAGTATAAGTGTTTTTTTTGCATTCGATATAAACTTCCCTAGCAAAAAAAAAAAAAAAAGTAATCGGCTCTTGATTGGTCTCTCATCGGAATTTTATGAACTGATGAACGACCGTTAATAGGAATCTTATCGAGAAAGTTAAATTTCATCGGGAATTATATTCGAAATGACCTGTCGGAGATAGTTGAATCCGATGGTCGGAATCCAGTCCCAGTGATATTTAGAAACTGATTTGATGAAAATCTGATGAAAAAACGTGATTTTCATCAAGTTTTTAGGTGATTTCGATATCTATTTTCGGTGAATTTTTTTTCATCTACAAAATGGTTCAACGGTATGCCCATGTTAATACTCGAGCTAATTTCAAGGAGTCGATAACAGGCTGAAAAAATAATATGATCGATGAATGCTACTAGAAACCCAAATGATCTCTAATTATACTTAAAAAACAATTTCTTAGTCCAAGCTCTTTTGCCATCTTTCTTTTCGATCTCTTTATATTTCATTTAGATTCGTTTCTGGACATTTTTTTTTTTCTTTTGTAAACACCTTTACTGGTTTGTGTACAGGGACAACCGAAAGTATTCCAAAGAATTGTGTCCTATGAGAGGTATTTCTAGAAACCATATTTCAATACAGTTATTTTACATAAATCTTAATGAAATTGAAATATGTTATTCAAGTTCACTATCGGATGTTTCCCATTGAAAATGGAGTAAATACCTTCACTGGTTTGCATACAGGGACACCCGAAAGTATTTCTAAGTATTGCGTTCTGTGAGAGATATTTATATAAAACAAATTTGAAGAACTTTACTTTGGACAAATCTTAATAAAATTAAAAAATATTTTTAATATGCACAAAAGAATGCTTTCTACAGAATGTAGTATGCTTAGCATTAGATTTACAGAACCACATAAAAATATCCAATTACTTTGAAGGGTTTTATTGGAAATTTGCTGAAATTGCACTTTCGTTTACATTAAGCGATTTAACACTTTTTATTATTTTTTAAGTGTGAATATGATTTTAATTTGTGTATCTATCTGTCCGACTGTCCATCTTTCTATCTGTGCGTCTGCCCGCTCCAAGCGTCCGTAAATATTTTCAGAATTGTTTGCAAAATTACATAATGTTATTCAAATTCACAATGAAATGTTCCCTATTTTAAATGGCATTAATAGGTCTTGTGCAACTACTTTGTGTACAGGGACACCCAAAACAATGCCAATGTACTGCAGTTTAGGACAGACATTTTTATAAATTGCATTTAAAGAACTTTCTATTGTAAAAATCGTAAAGAAATTTACATTTATTGTTAATATTCTAAAATAATATTTTGTATAGAATGTGATTTTGTTAATCTTCAGATTTACAGGGCTACACTTAAATATTCAGGTACATTAAGGGCTGCAATTAGGATATAAGGGCTACGTTTTCTTCTGTATTAAGCATTTTTAACACTTTCTGATAATGTTTGAGAATGATTAGAAATCCAATTAGTCTATCTGTCTGCCTTTCAGAACTATTGTCTGTCCTTGGTGTGATTACGTAGGCAAAGAGCATTTAAAGTTATACGATACAACAATTATGTACATTTGGAAAGTGTTAATAATCAATGCGTACCGCATGATTTTTCGTTCTTGTTACTTTGTTGTTATTGAAATTATTTGTAAAATAACAGATAAAACAGACTTTTAGTATCTTTGGCAGACATTATTAGACAGACATTATTGGCAGACATTATTACATAGACTTTTATTACCTTTGTTATCTTAAACAGACATTTATTATAATATTTACTATTTATTCATATTATTATCTAAGTATTCAGATCAAGAAAGGCTAAAAATGGAAACAGAATGTAAATACAAAATCTTTAAAGAAACCAAACGTTTGTCGCTTTTCTTAGCAACAAAATCAAAATATACAGAAGACGTAGGTTATTTTAGTCCATTCCTATTGTAAATACATAAAAATATACCTGTTGCATTTCTATTTATAAATGTATATGTGTTTGTCATCCCTTTTCAGGACCGCTTTTGAAAGAGTATTACGTGGATCGCAGACCTTACTTACACTGGAGTCACAAAACAATAGCAAAATATATTCAAAAGAAGTACCTGAAAACATCACGTGATCTCCAGGCGTGCTATTCTGAATTGGCTAGTGCCTTTCACCTAGGTTTTTTAATGGAGAAAGAAAAGGTATAGTTAAAGATTATATTCTATAGATAGCTTATATTTAGTAAGCCCCATGTAGTTATATTTTCCCTTTTTATTATTTTCAGAACATTATAGTGAGGAAAGTATTTTAACCACGTCAAAAATCCGAGTTTGAGATTTTGGTGTTTCTACACGTTTTGAGTTGTAAGTGCATGAGGTGTAAGCAAGTAATTTTTTCTCAGATGCGTAATAATTGGGACTAAATCATGAAATGTTTAAAAAGAATAATGCCTGTTTAAAAATGCTTTCTTTTTTCTTTGTCTACGACATTTTTAGTAAAGATAAATCACCAATAAATTGTTAATTTTACATTGAAATGAGCAGGTAGTTATTATACACTCACATCCAAAATTATCTTTATATGCATAAATAACACTGACTTTCCAGAAACAGTGAACTATAATTTTAATCATTTTTCTGGAAATATTAAGGTGCACAAATACAAATGTAAAAATTTAATAACACTACATATGATATATAATTGTAGTCACGAATACGAAACTACTCATCGAACACTATGGAACGTCACCGTTTTGATAATGGAGGTATGATTTTATGGAAAGGAACAAGGATCGATGGACATACATTCGGCAGTAAAATTATTGAAGCACACATGCACATTTTTCATGTATTTTTCTTTAGTTTGATCGCTAATTTTTATCATGAACTTACTTTTTTATAAACAGCATAAGACTAAGATCATGACTCATCAAATATTTATTTAAGAAAACAGTATTAGGTACACATCTTTTAAATAGGAACTATTGCTCGCGCTTCAATAATTTTGTTGCCGACTGTACGTCCCTACACGTTTTCAACAGTTGATGTGCGACCGCTTACAGATATCAGGATGAGGATTTTGAACCTTATGTAAGACTTTTCAGAAATGCTTATGGATCTGACTTTTTATTTATGGACGATAATGCTTGTCCACTTCGAGGAAACCTCGTTGACGAATTCCTTGAAAATGAAGACATTGAACGAATACCGTGACCAGCAAAGTCTCCTCATCTTAACCTGATAAAGAACTTATGGACTTATCCTTTGAAGATCAATTTCACGTAACTATCTTCCTCCTAGAGATATAAATGCTCTGACGGTGGCAATGCTGGAAGAGTGGAGCTTAATTCCTCAACTTTGGTTAGCAACGTTATTGCCAGCATGAAAACACGTTTTGATTTGTGTGTACGAGTCAAAAGATTTCGCATTTTATATTGAAATTGTAAAGCTTCATTTTTTTATGAGTTATTATTATTATTTTTTTTCCCTGAACTCTCTTTGTCACATTTTATTACCATTTTTGTTGTTTCACGCTACAATTATATATCATATGCAGTGCTCTTATTATTTTTTTTTTCCACTTTGTATTTATGAGTCATGATGAATTGTATCTTTCCAGAAAAATTTATAAAATTATAGCTCACAGTTTCTGAGAAATCGGCGAATTTATGCACGTAAAGATAATTTGGTCATGATGGTACATAACAAAGTTTCATCGTACTTTTGGATCGGACAAAGATATTTTTCCATTACATTCTTTTGTTTTTGTTTTTAATCTTATTAATGCAGAAAATGCGCTTTTATATACAATTTTATGCAAATTCATGGCTACAAATACTCCACCTGAAACTAAATCTGCCCCTAGCTTTTTGGCGCTTCATTTTTGTTAAATTGTACTTTTTTTTTACTTCCTATGAGATGATTCTTCTAACAATACCATTTTAGTTCCCCATCATACTATAGGTATGGGGAACTTAGGTAATCGTGAAAATTTTCGACCTCGGTTTTTTGACTTTTTTACACGTTTTCAGGTGTGAGGAATCCGAAAATGACAAAATTTGTATGGTATCTGTCTGTAGGGTGTCTGTTAGTGTGTTAGTGTGTCAGTCCGTTAGTGTGTTAGTCCGTTAGTTTGTTAGTCTGTTAACACGATATCTCAAGAACAAATTGTCGCAGAGAGGTCAGATCAGTTTTAAAATATTACTTTCGACACTGGCAGGAACCCTATTCATTTGCAATATTCGAATTTAAAATCTTCAGCAGTTATTCGAAATTTACGATTTTCTTAACATGGGAGAATAGGACAAAAATTCACTTAAACGTGCATTAAATGGAAACTTTTTACTGTAAAAATGTCAGACCAGTTTTAAAATATCAGTTTTGATGCCGGAATGAACATAAGTAACTATAAATATGCTACTTTGAAAATTTCGCAAGTTATTGGATATTTACGAATTTCTTAACATGGCAGTATAGGGCAAAATTTCACATAAACGTCAATTTTGAGAGATATTTTCATCGTAAAGATGTCAGACTACTTTTAAAATATTATTTAGGATACTGGCATGAGTATTAATGACTATGAATTTTCCAATATAAAAATTTCGTAAGTTATTGGAAATTTACGAATTTCTTAACATGGCAGAATAGAGCAAAATTTCACATAAACGTCAATCTTGAGGGATATTTTCCTCGTAAAGATGTCAAACGACTTTCGAAATATTATTTAGGATACTGACATGAATACCATAGAGTATGATTTTTCCAATTTAAAAAATTCGTAAGTTATTTGGAATTTACGATTTACTTAAAATGGCAGAATAAGGCAAAATCGAGCATAAACGTCCATTTTAAGGATCATAAATATATCAGACAATTTCAAAATAACATTTATGATACTTGTATGAACATGATTGACTACAAATATTCTAATAGGAAATTTTCGTAAGTTATTCGAAATTTAAGATTTTATCAGCATAGCAAAATGGGGAGATATTTCATAAAAATTCGCATTTTTAGGAAAGTTGCATTGAAAATAGTAGCATGAAAATAAACTACGGAATTGATTCCAATAAAATAAATTAATAGATTAGAATAAGATATCGAACTGAATGGTGGGTAGCCTATTAGGCGAGGATTTCGTACTGTCACTGTGTTAAGCGTTTGGTCAAATTAATTTCTCTTAACATGTATTTAATAAGTCCTGTACAAGAAATTTTTGAGAACGTACATATGATGGGGAACTGAGCAGAGTCCACCTATGCCAACTAGTTTTATCCTGAAATTCTTTCGAGTGACAATTCTGACTCTTCCCGTGATGAAATCATAATATTCATTATAAAAAGACAGTTTTTAAAGTCACTGCGCATTATAAATAATTTATATTCATTATTACTTTTTAAATTTCTAGTAATTAGCAAAATTTCGTATTAGAAAAATAACAGAAACCGTGCACAGACTCAAATTAAAGACATAAATGATTTTCGTCAATGGATTTTTTTTTTTTTTTTTTTTTTTTAAGTTTTATTTTATTAATATTTATGCATGTATGAGGATTTAATTATATTTCCTTTATTATTATTGTTATTCAACATTAATTGTAAATTCGAAAGCTTCTTTTATTTTTCAATGAATTATACGAAATATACTAGCAACACAACAGAAAAAGTTCTCACACTGAAAAAAAAAATAACAATAAAATTTCAAAAACCAGAAATTCTGCTTTTTTTTTTGCGAGAAATTTCCTCATAAATTTAAATTACACCAATTTTACACGGAAATTTTTCAACAAATTTATGGGAAATTACTGTTTTTAAGAAAGAATGAAAGTAAATATACAGCCCTGTAATTCAAAATGTTTTTTGAAGTGAAAACTTCTTTAGGCACGTTGAGCACTTTTAGGTGAACAAAAATCATTGAACTCGCGTCGTCGTCAGCTGACGCTTTCCATTTGAAGTGAAAACTTTTGGGTGAACAAAAATCATTGAACTCACGTCATCGTCAGCTGACGCTTTCCATCCTTTTATGATACAAATAATGTATCATACAATTAACTTGCTAATGTGAAGTGTTAATAATTATATACTGTATACTGTTTTAAAATCTGGTGCAGCTCTACACGACTTCTCTCATCTCCGGGCACTGTCTCTATTGCAGTTAGTCCTCACAAAACCGTGAGAAAGCCCAAATCTGCCATTTTTCTCACGTTTTTACAATCTGGTGCGGCTCTACACGACTTCTCTCACCTCTGGACACTGTCTCTATTGCAGTTAGACCTCACAAACCCGTGAGAAAGGCCATAGCCGCCATTTTTCTCACGTTTTTACAATCTGGTGCGGCTCTACACGACTTCTCTCATCTCCGGACACTGTCTCTTAAAGATTGCAGCCGGAAACGTTGCAGTTAGACCTCACAAAACAGTGAGAAAGGTCAAAGCCGCCATTTTTCTTACGTTTTTACAATCTGGTGCGGCTCTACACAACTTCTCTCATCTCCGGACACAGTCTCTATTGCCGTTAGCGCATTAAATGAAATTGTAATATAATTTTTGTAGTAGTAGTTTATATTAATGAATAAAAAAACACTTCATTTAAAAGGATTTCCTGCACAATAAAATATTTCCTGACGATTCAAGAAATACACACGTAATTCTTCACGTTTTCATTTCTTTTGGCACTCCCGGAGTGCAAATGTTTTTTTTTTTTTTTTTTTTAATTATTATTATTATTTTTTTTTTTTTAAGGTTGATTTCTTTAGAAATCGACCTTATTGCAATCAATTTGTTTATCTATTTATAAATATTGAGTCAGCTTACTTGCTACAACCGTGTAGAGAAATGTTACCAGTTATAATTGTGTAACGTCCCACTGTATGCCTCTGTTACACAGCTATAGCTAATAACATTTCTCAACAAGGTTGAGGAAAATAAATTCCTTCAGTAATTATGTGTATTCTTACACAAATTTTTTTTACAGTGTACTTATGCTCTGCAAAGAATTCCTTAACTTATACTGAAGAAATCGTTTATTATAATACGCATGAAATTATTAAAGAAAAACAATTGCCGATGTTAAATCTATTTTAAATCAAATTTTATGTATATATATATATATATATATATATATATATACAATAGTGCATATATAATATATACTTATTGTAATATAATAATATATAATATATAATACATAATAGTATATATATTTCAAATATAATAGTGTATATACATATATATGCGTGTATTTCGAAGTTAATTGGCGATTATTTCAAATTCAAAAAAAATTATTTACAATTTATATTATTTTTTATTTGTAAATTAAAAAATTATTTACAATTACCGTTTTCTAGCACATTTTTGTTTAACGTATAACACTTTTTTTTTTTTTTTTTTTTTCCCAATGTAGGAAGAAAATTCAGGGGTCGATACGGCAAAGCGGAAAGATGACTGGTGCGACATCTTACGTGAAATGGATGAATTATGGTTCCATTTACTTCGAAGTAGTATGTATATTCTCTTTAGGTTTTTTTTTTTTTTTTTTTTTTTTTTTTTTTAATAATTGTTATGATGTATAAGTAAAACATTTTGCTAAACAAACGATGAAACATTTTATGTTATAAATAAAGAATGATTATTAATTCAGAACTCATGGAATAGTTTACTAGGCCTTCCCTGACAGGGATTAGTCTGAGTGATTTTGCTGAGTATATAAGATTACTATCAACTTTCGACAAATGAGGAAAATGAAATGCTACTTTTAAATCACTAATTAAGGATAGAGATTAAATTCATCAATTTATACCCTTAACTTTTTTTAAATACCATAGCTGCCAACCTTTATTTATTTATTTATTTATTTTTTACACACTGTTATCTCTTCAAAAAATTTTCCTTGGCGAATTTTGAAATCGAATTAGCCGTGTTTCTCGCCAAGTAATTAATGTACGCAATTGCGAAACCATTTCAATTCATCGCCAAAATGGCAAAACACATTTAAAGTCTCCATTGGGGTCTCATAATGTAAAAAAACTTTTTGCTATATTACACAACAATATTGAAGCAGCCTACTTGGCGCAACTATGCAGCGAAATGTTACCACGTTATGCTATGGTTACACAAGTACAACTGGTAACATTTCTTTTCATTGTTGTGGTATTTCTCTACATGGTAAGCTGCCTCAATATTGTTGTGTAACATTACACAAAGTTTTTTACAGTGTAAAGCTATGCTGTTTAGTTGCATCATATATTTTCAATTGCAACCATCCAATATCGCAATACTAAATTTGACTTCATATTGCTGTCATTTTAAGATCAACTAAATTATGCATTGGTAAATGAAATATTTCCATGATAAGTTGCAGTTTAAAATACAGAAAATTAGTTACTAAAAATTCTTTATATTACAAGCTATGTTTGTAAACGTTAGAGCAAAATTATAAGTGATCAAAAACAAAATTAGCTTACTCATAAATTAAATGATTTTTTAACTACAACCTACAAAAAAATATTATATATTATTAAAAAATACTAAGTACTTGCACGTAACTTATTTATATGCTTATTGTATTTCTTTATTGTTCTAACTAGCCGGCTACGACTTCTTCGCTGATCACTATGATTAATTGAATTTTCAAAAGAATCAAATGACTATTTTTTATATCACTTTATAAATAAAATAAAAAAAAAAAAAAAAAACATTGAAATCACTCTAAACCTCGCTTCGGGTACCCTCTTTCCCGCCCGCAATGCATAGGGTCCAGTCCCACTGCCTGCAGAAAGGTCTTTCCGAGGCACTTCAATTTGGGTATTTATCGACGACAGGTGAAGCTGCTATTATTCAAGAACTACGATTTTAAGATGACCGTATCTCAGCATCTATTAAATGTTTAATTTTTGAACATTGTATTTTATATCTCTCGCTCTTTACACTTTATTACCATATATTTCCGACCAATATAATAAATTTAAAAAAAGTTGATTTTAATTTAAAAGGAATTAAATAAACAATAATAATAATAATAATAAATAAATAAATAAATAAATAAATTTTAATTAAACTTACTATATAATTAAACTTATTTAATTAATAATTAATAACTAATTTAACACTTAATAACTAATTTAATTAAACTTTTTTTTTTTCGATATATCCAATATACTAAATAATAATAATAAGAAGAAGAAGAAGAAGAAGAAGAAAGAAAGAACTTTTTTAAAGAACTAATTAAATAAATAAAAAATATAAATATTTGTGTATTGTAAAAATTATACATAAACATAAGTGTAATAAATAGTTTTTAATTTAAAATTTAATGTATTTAAATTTTCTACTGTTTTACCATTTGATTTCATTATACCTCTGGGGGTCACCGAAGCGAGGAAGACATCCCCTCCGTGGAGGATCAAAATTGTGATGACGTGTCTCCGGACTATCCTCAGGGGTGCATCCCAGACCGTCGACAATTACTCATTGCACAGTGCTAGTGCAACGTTAAGACCCAACCAACCATTTGATTTCAATAGACATAATAAATTTAAAAAAAGAAAAAAAAAGATTTCGCCTTCAAATGAATGAATTAAATAAATAAATAGTTTAATAACCGATCCTAAGATACGCAGACGATTGAAAGGAAAGAATAAATTTTAGAAAATAAAACAAAGAAATCAATGGATTTTTTTTTTTTTTTTTTGGTCTAATTTTTGAACGGTTTTAAATGTTTTCTCTAAAATGGGAGAATTTGGTTATGGTAGCAAAATGCAACTCCTGTGAAAGTTTGAACGAAATTCAATAAATATTTTTTGAGTTATCCTGAACGAAAGCGTTTAACATTCATCGTAGCTATAGAGGATCAGGTACCATAGATCCAGGTAAAAACGCTGTGTATTAATCTTCGCTGTCGCTCAGACAATTAGTAAATATTATATTTAAAACAGTTTTTGTAGTTTACATTGTGCATTTTAATTGTGTCTAACTAATTCCTTTAGTATGTATTAATTCATATATGCATAGTACATTCCTGTATCTTTTATCCAAAAGCTTAATTCTCCATTTCTAAACAAAAATTATTCTCTTATAAATTCCTGCTGCAACCATATTTTGTCAATATGAAAGGAATAAATTTCAAAGTTTAGTTTATAAAGTCATTTTCATTTTTTATTCCTTTAATGAATGAAACAATGTGTGAGCTTATTTTAAAATGCTTAAAACTTAATATTGTCCTAATTTTAAATTTTTTTACTAAAAACGTTCTCAATTTTAAAGAAATAAGCTAACACTTGTATGAATGTTATTAAGATTATTCACCTTCAGCTCTACAATAAAATGGTAAAAAACAATGTTGCATTGATCGATAATCCGTAGAAAGAATCAAGTTTAACTTGCAGGAATTGAAATATTGCTCTGGCTTAAATAGAAATATTTCAGAAAATTAAGAATCAAGTAGATAATAGAAGGATTCATTCCAATCAAAGCATAACTGTTTTGCGCATTTTATATGAGCATTTTTAAATGAACATAGCTTGTGGAAAGCAAGTATACCGACTTCTTTCAGCAGTTCAAAAACAGCAACATGTCGATTTTTATATTAAATAATTACAAATAGTAAACATATTTACAGTCAGTCCTAATTAGTGATAACACTGCTCGGCATGAAAATTGCCTCTGACACCACTTCAGCATATTCTTATGTAAAATGACCTCCTGAATCCGAATAGGACGCCCATTTTGCCCTATCACCCATAGTTTTTCAGGAATGGTCCCCTATTTTTATCATTTTTCGGTGATTTGATGGCTATAAATTTGATCTTTAGGAGGGGGAGGTTTATTTTAACAGTTAAATATCTTCTGAAGGGCTACAGAGTTGGAAAATTCTAAAACATGGACATTTGCAACAACGGAATTATTATTATTATTATTATTATTATTTTTTTTTTTTGGGGGGGGGGATTTGCCACTGAAATTATGCATTGCATATCTTATATTTTTTTTTATCTGTTATTAATGTTATTTTTTAAACTTTATATATTTTTGTTTTTAGGTGTTAAATTAATTGTTTTTCATTCATCAAATCAAATTCATGGTCATAAAGTTATCGAACAGGTAAAGAAATTGAGGGAGGGGGTGTATCTAGAAAACGATGGATGACTGGGCAAAATGGGAGTCACATTTGAATTCAGGAGCTCCTTTTACATAGGAATCAGCAAGAATGGTATCAGATCTAGATTTTTTTTTCAAAGCAGTGTAAACCAATGGTCTTATTATGATCCTCTAAATAATTAAAATACTTAAGAATTAATAGTACCTAAGTGCAACAATTATCGAAAAGGATAACCAGAAATTTTATGAACTATTAACCAGTATTTTTGATAGACTTCAGAGAAAGGAACTAAACAATATTTGGAGAAAATCATTCAAAAATTCTCCATACAGCATGCAGTGAAAATAAAAAAGAGAGGTGTAAAATGCCAGACCCATAATTCATCTTCTCTATGATAATCCTCCTATGTATTCAGTATATTCTTAGAGGAACTATAAAAAAGTATGAATTAAAAAAAAAAAAAAAAAAAAAAAAAAAAAAATGGCTCCGCCGCTTTAAATTTTTATAATATTTTCTCAAATCTCAATTCTGATTCATGCAGAAAAAAATTCAATAATGATGATGACATGAATAGAACGGTAATAAAATGTTCGGCAACAATCAATTAAGATTACTTTTCAAAAATGTAGAAAATTTCAAGAAACAAAATAAATCAAAGAACAAGGAGGTGAAGAATACGGTAAAATAAATTATTAAAATATTCTTTATTTCCTCTAAAAATATACTTGGTCGGAAACTTTATGACCTAGTTAAATTTATGTAATTTGAAAGGAGATACTTAAAAAAAATATTTTATATCAATCGATATGTATTATAATTTGTTATAGAGAATAAAGATAGAGTTTTTAAAATTTAATTACAAAATATATTCTCTTATTAATCTTTTATATAAACTCTTATTCGTCAGATGTGCATCAGAAAAAATGTTTTTTGCGGCGAACTTTTAAATAAGTCAGTTTTATTTATTTATTTGTTTATTTATTTTTAGAAAAATTAGAATTTTCAGAGATAGAAACTTTTAAAATTTTTTCGTTCATTTTACGCAGAATTTACTGTTATTAATATTTCAGCTTTACGAGAAAAATTTTGCCGAAAAGTCTGGCACATGCTGTGTGTATTGCATCATTTGTAAATGCGGAGAAATTCCTAATATAATGACTTTTGATTTTCGATAGGCATATTTTGTCTTCTTCTTCCTTTCACTCGAATCATATTTTTATAGTGATGGATGTTTTTGAGGGTGCACAATATTTATCGTCGCTAGTAGCCAAACCTCATGTTTTTCTACGGAAAAATCTACTACGATAATTACTCATAACCTAGTTTTTCATTATTATTATTATTATTATCCTATTTTCACATTAAAAAAGATCCTAACCATACAATTTTTTCCCCTCTTTTCTCTCTCTCTTTTTTTTTTTTTTTTCCATTTTGAAGTTGTAATATAAACATGATTATTCAAATTATAATTTTGAAGTTGTAATGAAATCGGCGAAAAATGAACTAACCGTATTTTCCACATTTTATAGAATTAAACGAAATATTAAAATTTTTAGAAATAAATATCTGAAAAATAAACGTTAATTTAATTGTTGCAAATTTTCTGAATTTGAGAAAGACATGTTAAAAAAAAAAAAAAAAAAAAAAAAAGTACGATGAGTAATTATCACAATAAAATTCCTTTAATTTTTTTTTTTTTGTTTATTATTATTATTTATTTATTTACTTTATTATTATTTATTTATTTATTTTAGTTTTTTTTTTTTTTTTTTTTTTTTTTTTTGAATGATTATGGTGTTTGACTGCCGACATCGACAGGCATTGCGTTCCCTGAAGTCTAAAGAAATAAAATGGATGCACTGAGATTCTATCTTGCTTAACCTATGGTTATAAAGTACTTTTGTATTTTACTTCAAAAATAATGTGAAATTCAAAGCATTTCTATATTTAAAAAATATCCATTTCAGCAATAATTTTCTGAATATCCTAAACACATAACACTTATTAAAATTATATTTAGAAGTAAGTAAGTAATATTTTTTTATTATTATTATTAAAATCACACAATCAACTGATTGGGAAGAAAATCATATTTTATGGAAATTTTATTTTTCCGACTGAGGGAAAATAATGCGTGGACCGGGAGTCGAACCCCGGATCTTTGACTTAAGATCCGGGGTTCGACTCCCTGTCCAGGCATTATTTTCACTCAGTCGGAAAAATAAAATTTCCATAAAATATGATTTTCTTCCCAATCAGTTGATTGTGTGATTTTAATAAAAAATAAAATAAAAAATAAGTAAGTAATATTGTAATACCCAAATCTACATCTGCTAGGTAAGAGTTTCGTCATTGGCCTTCGCTGGGAAAGCAGCCTCACAGGGTGATCTGAGCTAGGAGATGTAGTTTTGGGTATTACAATATGTTTATTTTACATCAGCAGTAAAGAAACTTTTCATTGTTCTAGGTGACAGAGAAAAATTAAAGCAAGATGCCATATGTAATTTTGACTTCCTTCAATGCGCTGTAAGTGGAGCTTCCATTAGTTACATTCGAAGTCTTTTGGAACTAGTCAAATGTCATGTAAGTAGATTTATATATTTTGTATTAAAGATCTGAAGTAAAATAAAATTCCTGTACATTTTCTATAAATAAACACGTACAGAAAAAAACATCAACAATGTATATATACACTCCCTTTACCAATTTTATATGCAATTGTGATATCAGAAATAAGTACAGTGTGATAGAGATATCTCTGAAATTTTTTTAATAATTTTTTTTTAATTAAAACCCTTAAATGCCTGATTATTTTTAAATCAATTTAAAAATGTTTCACTTCTCTCCTCTCTTAAATAAATCAGGGGGGAAAATACTTTTAAAAGTCATGCTTTATTTTAACTATGATTTACAGCTAAAAAGCAATTTAATGGAAGACTTGTGGTGTGGGATTTAAAAACAAGGCAAATAACAACGTCTAGAACGCTAAATTGTACAAATGTGCATCCTGCACTGAAGACGGTACGCTAAATGCTGTTTCGGTAGCATTTCGTCTGCTTTTCTATTATTTCAATTTGACGTTCTAGACGTTGTTGTTTGCCTTGTTATAAAAATCAATTTGTTGGCAATTGGCAAACATGAGGCTTTAAAGCTTCAATATTATTCTAATAATACTTCAGAAGACAAAACGGGTATGTTGCCAAAAAGCAACACTCAGGCATTTAAGGTTTAATAAGAGCTTAAAATATTGTATGATGTAGCTTCAATATTCAAACTTGATTTGAGAGGAAGGTGCCCCCTCCTTTCAGTGAAATGTATTGGCAAATAAAACTTTGTAAAACTGATTTCATTTAGACATAAAATATACAGGAAATGTTCAAATGCAATGCCTTGTATGTTACATCTTAAAATGTGATATATATATAGTAATGAAGAGTGATAGAAAGCGGTGGGAGTGCAAAACTGATTTCAACCATTTCTAAAGTATACGAGAAATGTTCAAATGCAATACTTCGTATCTTACACTTTAAACTGTAAAATTTCTATAGTAATGTAAAGTAATAGAAAGGTGTCGTGAGTGCAAAACTGATTTGGACTATTTCTAAAATATATGGGAAATATCCAAATGCAATACCTCGTACCTAACGCTTTAAACTGTGATATGTTTGTTTTAATGCAGAGCAACAGAAAGTTGAGTGAGTGCCACAACAGATTATTACAATTATCAATGACGCAGACAAAATGAAATACTGTCTAATTAAATATGATTAAAACGAAGAAAATATTTTTAATTCCATTGTAAATTTAGCTTGAACGAGTCTTCATTAATATTCAAATATCAAACAAGTTAATGTATTATTCTCGATCTGAATTTTTATTCTTTTCCCTCTACATTATCTCTTTAATGAAATACTGAAAAAGATAATTGCAGATTGTTTAGTAGTTTGTTACTTTCCCAACATAGCAAGTATAAAGTATACAACAGAGATATTTAAAAAAATTATGATAAATGTTTTAAATCATGTAAAAATTTATATATATATATATGTATATATATACATATAAATTATTAAACTTGAAACAAAAAGTCTATATTTGACATATTGTTTGTCATTTATAGGTCCTAGATTGGGAAATAGAGCTGTTGTCTGCAGTTACTAAACAAGCCGTTGATGTTTTGAGCCAAGACCCGTCCCAGCTGGCAACAGAAATAATTAATTGGCTAACGCCATATGCAGGTAATTTTAAAGTAAAATTTTAAAGAAATATTATAGATTTTGACGCTAATTTACAACAGCTATGTAACAGAGAGTTTGGAAAATGTTTCATTAAAATTGGCGATTTCATTAATTTATAAAATGAAAACCAAACATTTTTTTGAGGTTAGCAAAATATAAACTTTAAGATTAATTAATTTCCATATCTGACGCATGAAATTTATAAATATTTATGGTACTTTTCTGTTATCGAATCCGGACGCATTGACAAATATTTTGCTGGACTCGCAAATATTTATTAAACTTGCCAAGCGGTTCCCATTAAGTTGCCATCCGTAATTTTATGTATCCAGGTTAATGTCAATTTGTTTATTACGTGACAATCTGCTTTTCTTATTTCTTTAGCAAATTCTTTAATTTTCCTTGGAATTTTCTAATTTTTTAATGTATGTTATTTCTCTCCAATTTAAACGTATCGTAAATATTTAGGTGATTATTTTTCAGCTTCGTATCTTTCCCCAAAGCTTATCATTTAAAAATTTCACTTGCGTATAATTTATTCACACGTTTAAGATTTTAAGAATTGTATGCAAAAGATTTTATCTTATCCTAGTGCATCTTCTTAAGTATTTCACATATTTCCCAAGGGAATATAAATGTACTGCACGGCTGAAGTTTTCGTCATATTACTGCGTTTTAAAATTCTGGTTATAACTGGAAACACACTTCTTGTCAGTCGCCGATTTCAACAAAAATGATATCATCAGATAAATCTTGCTATAAGAATTAAGAAGTGCATACTCATCCAAAAGAACTACAAAAATCGTAACCAGAGGCATTATCTGGAGGGTGTTAAGAGGGATTGCGTGGGGCTGAGACCGACTTACTCATTTGTTTCAATGGTCAAAAACGAAAAATTAGTTAATTTGGAAGTATCTAGCAGGACTGCTTGAATACACATAGCCATTCCTTTGCTGTGCTTTTGCGAACTACCTATCTATAAAGACTGTTTACGAGGTATGGGGCATTTTTTCTGAAATGCCATACGAAAAAGACCAGAATAAGGGAAAGGAACATGCAAAAAATGCTTGTGGAGATATTAACATCCATCACCAATAAAGATAGTACAGTCTAAACTCGTCATTTGGCCTAGAAACAGGCCTCATCTCATCTCTCTTTTTCAATAAAATTACGCATTTTAGAAAGCACTAATTCGAAACATGAATTCCATCTTTCGATAGGTTAAACTGCTCTGCTTTACGTCAACTAATAATACCTAGGACAATTTTAAAGCAATGCCATTCATTATGTGTGCCAATGATAACGTGCAACGTGCAATAATTCAATATGGCAATTTATTATATGATATTGGAAACACTTGTGTTTCTAACATTTTTATTTAGACAGGCATTATCACTAATGAGTATCTCGTTCATGAGACAGTCTATCTGATTGGTTCGTTTTAAATGATGTCCCTGTAAAAAAAAGCCCATACCTCGGGAAGGGTTTGTTTTGAAAGGGCAGTTCCGGTGCATTTCTTGATCCTCTTGGCAAGAGTTATCTAACGATATTATTTTTGCTGAAATCGATGACTAACTGTTGGATAAATTTTTTAATTACTCTATTCATTTGATACAAATGTTATTTTTTCTAACATAGATCGCATGTACTTTCTGAACTATAGAAAGATATAGCCATTATTTTTTATGAGTTTATGAAATCAAAAGCAATTTATTATCGTGCTCTAACATCCGTAAATATAATGGGAAATTCTTTAAATTCATCTGTACTATTAAGGTATACTAGGGACAATTTTTATTGAAAATGGTATAAATAGACTTGTTGGTTTGTGTACACAGACTCGCAAAATAATTTCAGTGTGTTAAGATCAATCAGAAGTATATTTTGATGTCCATATAGTGAGCAAAATATAATAAAATAAACATACATTATACAAATTAAAAAAAAAAAAAAATCTTTATATATATATATATATATATATATATATAGAATATGATATAGTTAGTTTTAAAATTGGTTTACAGAATTCTACAAAAGTATTTAGTTTCATTAAAAGAAATAAATAGAAACTGTTTTAAAAATCTATTTCATTTCTGATGCGCATTTTTACACTTTTCAACAAAGTTAAAAAAGTATTTGTAACTTCCGTTACCTTATCCCGCTGTCCGTCTGTTTTACTATCCTCTCCTTTCTTTTTTTTTTTTTTTTTTTTTTTTTTCATTGATAAAAATTTAGCTTAAAATTGTGTGATTTGGAGAAATTTTTGAATTCAAATCTAGAAAAAATGTGTAAAGCATATCTCTTCTTACAACTGAAAGTTATTAGTCTTATTATTTAAAATGACTGAATGTGAAACTATTTTATTTTTATTTTTCAGATTTTCCTAGTGGTTCTTGTATAAAAAATCTTGTTACCAGTGCTCAGAAATTTTGCAACAGATGTACGCAGCCTCGCTTAATCCCTTCCAATTCTTGGCTAACACTCACTTTACCTCCTCAAGTCACGTCTCTGACTACACCACATAACATCATCCACATGGTAACGACACCAGACAGCCAGCATGTTATTTGTGCTTCGGATTCAAATGAAATCAATGTTTTCCACATACCATCTAAAAATATTGTAAAAACGTTCAAAGGTATGTGAATTTATTTTTTTTTTCTTTCAATGATCTCTGTGCATTTCTGAAGTAAATCCATTATTAAAAATAAATAATAATCAAATTCATATTAATTCAAGTATTCTTTAGTTATTTATTATTTAATTGTGACTGTAAACAACACATGCAGATAGCTTTATTTATTTATTTATTTATTTATTTTTTTAATGCTATCTTTATTTTTATTTTTTTCTTCTTCTTCTTCTTAAAAAGGCCGAATCTTTGAGCGTATGCTTAAATTACATGTGTAGTTTTTTTTTTTTTTTTTTTTTTAAGTAAGGGTTATGAAAACGTAACATGAAAACGTAAGGATTAATCATTTGTATGCCTGTAGGAAATTAATCTCCAAATAGGAATCTTCTGTAGGAAATTAATCTCCCGTTTATGATCTTTGGGAATGATATCAATACAAACGTTTAGGCAAATTTTAATCACGATTCATTTATTACGATGCAATTTCACTTAAAAAATAATAATGTTATACTTTTAAAAAATTAAAGAACACGCTTTTATTGAAATGTGAACCAAAAAGCACAAAATATCTATCTTTATAGTATTAAAATGCAGGGTAAGAGAAAATCAAGTGAGTGATACACCATAATATTTACATACTTTTAAATTTTTAATAAATAAATAATTTAGAATTAAACAAAAACTATTTTTAAAAAATCTCCCCTGACTGCGGTCGAACGTTAGACCTTTAGGTTCGTAGCACGGAGCTTTACCTCACAGCCACAGCGTTCACGTAGGAAAGTCTTATTTTACAATATAGATTTTTTGTTTGCTCCTAGAGCGGTTAAAAACATACATACAGGTGAAGCTAATAAAAGCGTGTTAAAAAGTAAATGTTGTTTAATGATATATGTATGAAAACAATTTATTTACCTGTTTGAAAAAACATTTATTTAAATTTAGCAAAACATTTTTAAAGGGTTGCTGCATTAGAGACCTAGGCCTGAGGGGGTTGCCCTCCGTGGGGTGTTTTCTAAGGGATCCTAGCCCGTATTTACCCAAGTTTTGGAAAAAATATGGGAAAACTCCGAACGGCTAGGCCAACGAGTGCGACCTGGGATCGAATCCGGCACCTCACGTCTACCAGCTTTGAGCGCAGAACCGCTCGGCCGCTGGTGGGCCTAAACACTTTTGAATCTGTGTAAATAAATAAAGAGATAGAAAGAAATGAAGAAAAAGAAAAAAGTAAATATCGGTGTGAAACAACAATCATAATTGATTCATTGAGCAATTTACGTTTATCTGTTGAAAGTAAAATTTCTATTTTCATCATTCCATAGTTTTAACTACCTTAAAGAATGGTTATTAACATCTACATTTATACATCCAAAACGAAACATATTTTCAATATGCATAGCAAAAATAAAAATTATTTATTTACTTACAACTACAATTATTTTGTTTATTTATTTATTAGTAATGATATTTTTTTTTGGAATTATCTACTCGGAAAAATAGTTTTTAAGTAGAAGAAGAAAAATAATAATGAATAAAATGTTAATTTCGTTTAAAATTCATTGAATCTGTAGACCAGAACAAAAATTCGTAATATTTTAGCATGGCATTCAAGCAATTTACTGTTTGTTTGTTTTTTTAATCTAAATTGTTATTTTTTTTTCCGTCGCTCTCTTTGGATTATCAATTAATATTTTCCCTAACATTCACACACACACACACACACTCAAAAAAAAAAAGCATAAAAAATATTTAAAGCACCGATTAGAATATTTTCGAAATACCAACGGTAATCAGCTGAACTATTTTGAAGCACCAAATAAAAAAGAATATTTATAAAACAACAATTACTCAGGGAATTAATTTAATGAATAATTTAAGTTCTTTAAATAAACGATTAAAAAATGTTATGGAATTTCATTCTTGTCATTCATGGCTTTTTTTTTTTTTTTTTTTTTTTTTCTCAGTTAAAGAAAGATTAGTTATTTATTAAGCAAAGATTAATGAAAGCGAAATATTTTAAAACTTTGTATAATAAGATAAAGTACTTTTTTTTTTTTAAGTTTTTATATTTTATTATCTAGGTGATAATGTAATTGCCTTACTTAAAGTGTTAATAAAAATATTCTTTATTTCATTGCGGATTATAGAGAATTTATTATAATTTTTCATTTTATAAATTAAAAATATTTTTTAATAAAAGTAATGATTAATTATATATAACTATAGATTTATCGGTTATATAAGAGGCAAAATTAATCTTTTTCCTAATTTGTATCGCAAATTTTAATTTTACTAAGCAAAAGAAAATTACTTTACATAACACAAAGGATTATAAATAGCTCCAAGACTTTTGAAGTTTTTTTTATTACGCATCTTAAATGATAGCGTAACAATATATGATTTGCAATATATTGTAAATAAAAATGCATAAATAACCTATAACTTGCTATTTTATTGAGATATACATATATATACATACAGTCGAATCTCGTTAACGTGAACAAGCGTAACGTGAATAACTTTTAACATGAACTGTTTCCACAATCACCGTCAAAAAGAAGATTAGTTTAGTTATATGAAGACTAGCAGGCATTGCCCGCTTAGTTTGTCATTATATTTAAGTTAATTCACAAAATTACAGATAACTTAATATAAAAATATCATAAAAAAGGCTGGAATTTTGCAAAATCCCGTCACAGTTGGTATTTCATGCAAATAACCAACCCACACACCAAAATTCGTGAATGCAACTGCCATACACTCCACAGGACAAATTTAACGTAAAAAGGGGGCTCTCGAATTTACCCCGACGTAAATCCCCCCCCCCTCAAAAAAAATTAAATTTTAAAAATTTTAAAAATCTTAAATTGTTTTTTGAAAATACACTTCAGAAGACGCGCAGGCAATTTCAAATTCTATATATATTTTTTTTAAATGGCACAGCACACATGCCATAAGCATTGGTCGGGGGGCCACCGAATTGATGACCATTTGTGAAGGGGCACCCAATGGGTGGTCATCTCTACCCCTAACAGGGACAACACATCCATGCCTTCTCCGGGATTCGAACCCCCAACCGTGTAGGAGTCAGGGACTCTAACCACTACACCGTCTGGGCAGCTCAAATTCTATGTGAAATTCTTGAAAAGTTCTATTGTAAAATCCCGATTTTGCAAATTCCCTCTACACAAAAAATCCCCATCTTCCTCCCTTAAAATCGAAATTTCGTAAATGGACAAATTTGTTTTTATTTATTTATATTTCAGTCTAGTCTCCCCATGCGCAATTTCTTCACCGTAAAGCAATTTGAAGCCGAGTTATGCTCTGAAACACACTTTTTCTGCCCTCCCCCCAAGGGGAAAGGGGGGGATTTTTAAAAAACCCTTCTTATTGTGTGTTAAGGCTCTAGAACCAAGCTTCAGACCAAAATTCGTGACCCAGTCCCACACAAAATTTCCACAGCAGTGTTTAATCAATGGTGGATATACTCTTTTATATGTATAGATGAAGCGTAATGTAAAATAACGGTTTGCCCCCTCGAGAGGAGAATTTCAAAAAAGTCATAAATTGATTTTTAGGTATTTGTATTTGCTACATTTAAAAGCAAAAATCATTTGAATATGTGTTTCTTTCTTTGAGATATGAAGGATTATGTGAAATCACTTTCTGTGTGTTTCACACACACCTTATATTTTGCCACGGAATGGGGGGGGGGGGTAAAATCCTAATACTTAATATTCCTGATACCTAAAATTCTAAAAATTCTTTTCTGATACTTGTGTTTCTTATATTTTAAAGTAAAAATTATACGAATATCTTTTTTTTTTCTTTGAGATATAAGTGTTATTTGGAATTGCAAGTTGCGCATGTGAAATCACGTTTTGTTCCTTCTCCTTTTTGGGGAACGAATTTCTAAAAGTCCAGAAATTGGTTTTTAAGGTATTTGTGTTAGCTATATTTTAAAGTAAAAAATTTACAGATATCTGTTTTTTACTTCTTTGAGATATAAAGGTTTTTGTGAAATGAGGTTTTTGCCCCCTCCTCCCCTCCTTAGGGGCCGAGTTTTATAAAATCGCATCTTAGTGGATGTCTGTGTCACAGAAGGCTTCTAGGTGCAGGGGTTTGGATTGAGCAATGATGAAACAGTTACTCACTCACTCAGGCCAAACGATTTTACATATATAGTTACTTATAACATGTACAATTTTTTTCCCTTGAGATTCACGCTAACGAGGGTCGATTGTGTATATACTATATATAATGCAAACTATTATTGCATTTTAATGATATACAAATAAATATAATAATATTAAAAAATATATAAATCTACTTTTAAAAAAGTAAATTATATAGAAGTATTTGATATTTTGATCAAATTTTATTATTATTATTATTATTATTATTATATCACTCTTTTTATTGAATTAATAAATAAAGAATTAGCTTTAGTTAATTTTTTATTTAAAAGATTGTATATAAATGGAAGTTTTAAACCAATTTTAATTAAGAAGCTTATGTAAAGTTTACGTATCGTGATAATTCTTACTTTATTGTTATATATATATATATATATATATATATATATATATATATATATATATATATGTATGTATGTATATTATATATATATATATATATTATTTTATTTTTTCGGTATGGTTAACTTTATTCAATATGATATTGATTTTTATAGTGTAATATCAGAATGTTTCGTATATGTTTATTGAATACATGTGTGTGTTTCTTTCGACAAATCGAATCACAAATTCCTTTGACAAATCAGTAAATAGAAACTTATTTACGGTAAGTAAATAAAAATATCAGTTCGCGCCATGGTAACTGGTTAATCATTAAATTTTCGTTTACTGTTGTCATTTATATAAAATTTAGCACGCGAACTCATACATATATAAAACATAATTTTTTGTCACATAATTATATTCACAAAAAATCCATCTTTTTTTTCTATGGAGAATTCCTAAAATATAAAGATACATTTGTTTAATTTTCACGTGAAAAAATTCCAAAAAAAAAAAAAATAATGATTACCACTTTATTTTATTTAATACACTTATTTTACCTATACTTTTCTAGATAGAGAGATAATGTATTTCTTTAACAAGAAACTAATTGGACAGTAAAATTGAATTCGGCTTTAATTAAATCATTCTTGACAATTACTATTTTTTCATCGTTGTATTTCTACCTTTTTGATTAGAGATTATGCTAATTTTTAATTAACTTGCCAATTACATATATATATATATATATATATATATATATATAATGTGCGTATGTCTATATCAAAAGCAAATGATTTTTATATAATTGAACATTATTCAAAGCCAACACATTCAGAGAAGATAACTACTGTTGTTCATGAGCAGATTATTAGGAACCATTACTTTGAAAAAGAATTTTAAAAAAGAAAGAAAATATCTCGATGGAATAAAACAATGAAAGATTAACATACATGATATACACCCTTACCGATGGCTTGTTTAAACAATTCACAATTTTTTTTTTTTTTTTTTTTATGATGAAGAATTTTTTTTCTATTTCATACAATATACTGAAAAAATTTACTTCAAATTACGAATTTTCATGGCAGCAAAAAATATCAAAAAGTCCAGTAAAATTATTTTTATTCTTATGTAAAAAATAAAGTTTTTCGTAAATTTATTAGGCAAATCTCTTGAAAAAAAAAATTTACAAATTTTCCCTCTAAAAATGCAAAATTAAAAATCACTTTTTAAAAATTGTATCATATTTACAGTGTGCGAGTTATTGTATAAATGCTTTCGCAAATTATAAACTTAGACGCCAAAAATCTACGTGTAATTCAATATCACTAATATTCTAAAGTACATTAGTTGTATTTCTTATTATAAAAAGGGGTGTGGGAGGCAGTGGCGGATCCAGAGCTTAACTTTGGGGGGGGGGGGGGGCTAAAATTTTTCAAAATGTTTTCCCAGATCAATGAAAAATTTACAATTGTAATATTCAATTGTGAATGTCAGTGCTTTTGGAGGGGCGGGGGGGCTTCAGCCCCGTAGCCGCCCCCCCCCTAGATCCGCACTGGGGGGGGGACGAATTTTAAAATAATTTAAATTAATCTTTAAATTGGTAGGATTTGAAACAGATGCTAAACCGAGATATAAAGTGACATGAATATTATTATGCCTCCACCACTCTGTTTAGCAACATCGAAAGTCCATAGTTGCCAACATTTTAATTTATTCCGATGCATTTTTAGCCCCGCCTTTAATTCGCACTACTATTTTTTAGAATTATTTTCAATAATATATAACTACGATAATATAAGAAAGAATCGCTCTTAAATAAAAAATGTTATGAAATATAGGCGGGGTTAGAAATGCTCCGGAATAAATAAAAATACCGGAAACTCTGAAAATTCAATAAATTCGTATAATTTCAAGTTCCAAAAACAATTTTAAAAAACGCATGAAAATTAATGAAGTGTAATGACGCAACACAAAGGGAAAAGCGAGAAAACCGGAAAAAAAATCTTTAAATAAAAAGAAATAATTATATACTTTTCCTACCAGGCGTACCGACTGGAAAATGGAAACTATAAAATAATTTAACTGCATAAAATAACATTTATATCTATTGAGAATTCTCATATGCATTCCTTGTCGAGTAGGTGAGATATAGTTAATGTATTTTCATGTTAAATGCATCTTCACTGTTATAAGAAATCACTTGTACTCGGAGAGGCTTGTACTACAGGGAAACAAAAATGATTATATACGTAAAAGTGGACTGTAAACTAGGCTGACCAGATCAAAGTACCTTTATAAGAGAGAAGCATTAAAAATTGATACAATTATCCAATTTTGGATGCATTTTTTCATTCCTAATAAATAAGGACTAAAAATAAAGTATTACTGATTAATAGTTTACTTTCTACAATTTTTTAAAATTTAGGAAATTGCCTTAAAAAAATAGGAAGTCCCCATTTGTCCCCAGAAAATGGGGACGTTTGGTCAGTATACTGTAAACCTGAAGACTTGTATCACACTCTAAAGATGCTACCAAATCGTCTGTTACTAATTTTGTTGTCTGTATTTCGATTGAATAAGGGGCGACTAATCCACCACTTTCTTCTCATATGAAAGTAGATTCAGTGTCACGTATTATTGCAGACATAAACTGATATGAAGCGCGGTTGACAGTGTTTATTGTTACAAAAATATTCTGGATCGAGATCGGTTTACAATTTCCAGTATCGCAGTTTTGACAAACATTATGGTTAATGGTCGCACAGATCTCTATGTGTTTGATTAAAGATATGGCTGATGGTACATTAGCGACATTCTGCTCACACATGTTCAACTTTTTTGAAGTGCTGTCAGCGAAAATATTCGTTCACGGAAAATGATCTGATTTGTAATTTAGTTTTTAAAAGATAGTCTTCACGCAAAATATAACCATCGCATAGCCTGATCAGCACATTCCCTTGAGTAGAATTCGGTTGAAAATGTATTTTGGGGAAGGAAATGTACTTTTGTATAATTTCGGCCGGTATATTACTGATCGAAAACTTTTTCTAACAAACAAGAAAATTCTCATCTGTTCAGTGAAGAAATGAGTGAGAAAACTTTCCGCGACAGCTCCATGATCTTATAAGTTATCCATGGCGCACTGAAGGTTGTCGTACATAACACATTCCTTACTAACATGATGCTAGTTATTGTTTGTCGTATTATGTGCTTTCTTTGTAGAGTCAAATATTCGGAGAATTTCCGCTATGTACTAAGTCAACTTCTTGTAACATATATCATTTTAACAAATTTTTATTTTAATTGATATTAAACATGCTGTCCATACCATTATTTGCTTCTCGGCTTAGTCAGTCTAAGAACATGATTCGACAAGAATTTATTTAGCAAAACAGTATTAACTCTACTTTTTTCATATAGGAATTTTTGCTAGTGTTCGGATACTTCTGTTACAGACTGTATATGATATGGAAAAAAAAAACAAAATCTCCAAATATTTGTTTTAGCGGATGGCTAAGAATTAAAGTAATTTCTAAGTCGAACTTCTGATACATGACGTCTTGATTAGACGTTATCCATGTAATCCATTACTTTATTTTGGCAATTTTTGGTTAACTGTCAAAATATTTGGCAGCAAATTTAAATTTACCTTGGTATAAAAATGTCAGTATGTCAAAATTTCTATTTAAACATGCTATTAAATAAACTGTAATATATATATATACCGTAAAATCCCGAAAGTAACCCTCCCCATCGAATATAACCCCCCCCCCTCCCTTTTCTCGCTGAAAGTGAAATGTCTCCGTTATCCTGAAAGTAACCCCCCCCCCTTTTTTTTTCTCCATCCAACAAAGCTACATCCAATCCTCGAGCGCACTTACGGTACGTCGGCATTGCAAGTTAAGTTTGACATTGAATTAAGTTTTAATATTTATATATTATTTCTAATTTAACTAATTTTTCATAAAGTATAGGATGCATGTTATCAATAGAATCATTACACAGTTTTTTTTTTTTTTTTTTTTTTTTTTTTTAATACCTGTAATGTAAGAAATTACCTTTAATATCTCCTTTTAATAGGCTGACCAGATCAAAGTACCTTTATAAGAGAGAAGCATTAAAAATTGATACAATTATCCAATTTTGGATGCATTTTTTCATTCCTAATAAATAAGGACTAAAAATAAAGTATTACTGATTAATAGTTTACTTTCTACAATTTTTTAAAATTTAGGAAATTGCCTTAAAAAAATAGGAAGTCCCCATTTGTCCCCAGAAAATGGGGACGTTTGGTCAGTATACCTTTTAAGTAAGTACCGTAAAATCCCGAAAGTACCCCCTCCATCGAATATAGCCCCCCTCCCTTTTCTTCATTTTTTTAAAGAATATTGATTATAACCCCCCCCCCTGAAATTTATCCGTTTTGCTTTTCAAAAAGGGGGGTTACTTTCGGGATTTTATGGTATATATATATATATATATATACAGTCGGCTGCAAAATTATTCGAGCACTAGCAATAATCCTTGCCAAAAAAAAGTACACTTAATGCAGCTTTGTTGAATAAATCCTTGTCGAGTCATGTTCTTAACCAGTCTAAGAACATGATTCGACAAGGATTTACTTAGCAAAACAGTCTTAAGTGTACTTTTTAAATATAGGAATTATTGGCTAGTGCTCGAATAATTTTGCAGCCGACTGTATATATATATATACATATATCGATATTAGGCTAACTAGCGGACTTTTATGTTTTTGCCGGCTCTAACGCTCTAAAGTGTTTGAAATGTACAGTCGGCAGCAAAAATATCCGAGCACTAGCCAATAATTCCGATGTCAAAAAAGTACGCTTAATACTGTTTTGTTAAGTAAATCCTTGTCGAATCATGTTCTTAAACTGACTAAGAACAACATGATTCGACAAGGATTTATTTAACATAGCATTGTTAAGTGTACTTTTTCTAGGATTATTGCTAATGTAATGTAGCAATAATGTAATAAACATTAGCAATAATATAATAAACAATTACATTATTGCTAATGTAATTGTTTTCCGGATTATTGCTAGTGCTCGGATACTTTTGCTGCCGACTGTGAATATCCTCTGCCGGACTAAACTCTTTAAAACGCTCGTGTTGCATTCTAGGTGAATCTAATAAAAGACAATCACCAGAAAATTTATATATATATATATATATATATATATATATATATATATATGTATGTGTGTGATAAAAGTGTATATATATATGTATGAAACAGTTTAATTGGGATGTTTTTTTTTTTTTTCAGAAGACAGAACGTACTTTTTGCCATAACTACATAAAAATTTAACAAATTGTTTGAGAGACACATATTTTTATGGTGTTTTTATGTATCTTCACTCTTCATATCGGCTTTTACCCAGCATAATAATTCACTCTAGACGTTAATTATATAGTTAAATTTATATCTTATTTATCAGATATAATTGTATGCTTATTTAAATCATGGTATTATTTTATGCATTAATTTATAACTTGATTAAAATACACATGTCGGCAAAAAAAGCATTGTAATTTAAAATGAGCGGAGCTTTGTATGGTAATCGCGTAAATACTCGTGTCAAATGGGTTAATATAAATGCATAGTTGCCAACATTGTTAGCTTATTCTGGAGTATTTTTAGACCCGCCTTTATTTGTATCTCTTGATGTTTAGAGTAATTTTCAATAATATATAACTATTATAATATAAGAAAGAATCGCTCTTAAAGAAAAAGTGGTATGAATAAAAGACGAGGTTAAAAATGCTCCGGACTAAATTAAAATGTTGGCAACTCTATAAACGTATTTAAATGAAAACATTATTCCAGTGTGAATGCTATACTTCGTTTCTGTTTTAAAAAAAAAAAAAAAAAAAAAAAAAAAAAAAAGGAATTTTTATGTTTCTAAAAAACGCAGCTATTTTGAGTCAGCGATATGAAAATAATTATAAGATAAAAAACTTTTTATATACCATGTTTTTAAATTTTCTGTTGAATCATAGCTATAGAATTACATTAGCACTTTATCAATGTGTATGAAATTTTTAAAGTGATAATGACGTCAATTTTTGTGAGATGCATAATTCAACTTTTTACATTTTTTTAACGTTCACGTTTAAATAAATGTATTTATTTTTATGTCGAAAGAAAATAAACTCTTAAAATTTTTTTGGCAACAACTAAATTATAGCTAATATTTTAATGGCAATTCTTAAAGCTATTAGGAGGTTATTATTTTCATATTTTAATTAAAAGAAAACTGATGAAAAATTCGAAAATCGGGCTTCGAAGTATTGTGTTGTCATCGGGTTCCGAGCTATTCTGGAAGTTTCAAATGTCTAACTAGTAGGGAAGTTAGTTAAAATTCAATTGCAAGATTTGTACCGGACAAACAAGAATAGAAGTTAATGAAAACATGGTAATAAATAGGACCGGCAACAGGTTAAAAAGTCTTGATTCATACAATAAACCGTATTTCGCAAAATAATAATAATAACAACAGAAAGAGTGAAAATGAACTCTTTAAGGATATTTATATCTAATTCAAAAAACACACTATCATTAGTATTACACACATTTCATATAACTTTTATTTATATAAAGATTATTTCCTCGTCTGGAAGATTAACAAAAATATTTATATTGCCGCAAATTAAAATGCCACTTAGACATTTATTTAATTAAATCAATTGAAATAGAAATCATTTTTAAAAATTCTACTTCCAGAAGATGCACAAATTTAAATCTTTATTTTAATTCGCCATACAATTATCAGTGTTTTCATCACATAAATAAATAAAAGTGATGTTATTCATTTTTCATTTTTTATGAAATCAAAGAAAAGACGTACTTTAAAATGCTTTTTTTTTTTCTTTTTCTAAGTGATAATGAAACTATTTACTATTTGACAAAAAACTCTAAAATATTTTATCTCCAAATGAAAATTTGAAAATTCTTATTTAATTTTCAAATGTTATCTTATTTAGAAACAAAAATATTTTATAAACACAGTTTTATTCAATAAAACTCTTATGAACGAGATAAAATGTAAAAATCTAGCGGCATTTTAGAAAATTCTTTTGTCTTAAGTGACACTAAATTAATTACCACGCTTGCAATATTCTAAAATTTTCTCCTGATAGTTAAAAAAAAAAAAAAAAAAAAAAGGTTTAATTATTTTTATCTGTTTAATTCCTTCTTTTTATTTTCCAGTTATTTTAGAAATCTTTCTTTTTCCTTGAAAAATTTTTTTTACTCATTTTAAAAATAATGTTTTCGAAAGGAAAATGTCCGAAATATTTTAATTATTCCACTGCTTCATTGATCTCTATTATCCAAAGAAATTTCCTAATTTAAATTAAATTTTCTTTATTTTGAATGCATAAAAAAGAAGATAGGATAATTTAAATTAACTCATTTTATTTTTGAGACGGTCTTTTTAAAGAATTTATTCAATGTAAAAAATATCCGGATAAGTTTTTTTTTTTTTTTTTTCCCACAATTTAGAATTTTTCTTCATAATTGTAAATTTTCCCATAAAACTTTTAACTTTTAAGATTTCACTAGTATTTTCTACCATGTGAAATAACATTTTCTACCAATGGCCGAGGTGTTGATTTGTGGTGTTAGGAACAAGGCGAATTTTCTACAATACGGGCCTGGGCCTAAGGGGGATGCCCTTCGTGGGGGGGAAGGGGGGCTGTTCACGCGAGTTTCGGTGAAAACTCCGAACGCCTAGGTCGACGAGCGTGACTTGGGATAAGAGCAGGGAAAGAGGGCTAGCAATACTTGACGCTTGCAAAGACTATAAAGTTGCAACTCTTAAAAATAGACTTTTCTGTGAAATGATCTTATCAGACAAACATCATCTTTTTTTTTTTTTTTTTTTTTTTTTCCGCGTGGGGGTCACCGAAGCGGGGAAACCATCCCCTCCGTGGAGGATTAAAATTGTGATGGCACATCTCTGGACCACCCCACAGGGTGAGTCTTAGACCGTCGCCGATTGCCAATAGCACAGTACTAGTACAACGTTAAACCCAACGAACCAACCTACCTACCTATATAGATGGTACTGAAAAATATGCTACTTAAAAGTGAAACAGTGTATTATAAAACGATTATCAAAAATATATATTCATGCATTCATTTCATTCATTTTTTAAATGATGCAAATTATTAATATAAGATTCGCAATATCCCCAAATGTGGATTCAGATTCTAGGCGTACTTAACACTTTCGCGACTGCATTGTTTTTGTCTTTTGGATATTAAGTTCCGCCCATGGGCGTGATTCTTTGAAGCTACATTATTTCATAACACGGTTTTTTGTATCCATATTTATATTACAAATAAATACACAGGGTGGCTATAATTAAACATACCCTATAAACAGCATCCTACAGCGCAAACGGGTGAACGGAATGCAACAAAATTTGGTATGTAGACTATACACGAAATGCGCTCACAGAATTTCGAAAAAAAGAATTAGTTCCAAAATGTCCCGGAAAAACATTAAATGTAACACAATAAACGACCAAAACGGATGACTAGGTGATCAGAAACTAGTCAATAAATGTTAATATTGTTTCTGTATTCCGTTTTGGTCGTTTATTGTGTTAAATTTAATGTTTTTCCGGAAAAAGCGCCCTCTGGTGGACATTTTAGAACTTTTCTTTTTTTTTTCGAAATTCCGTGAGCGCATCTCGTGTATAGTCTAAATACTAAATTTAGTTGCATTCCGTTCACCGCGCTGTAGGATGCTCTTTATAGGGGAAGATTAATTATAACACCCTGTATATTACACTTATGCTCTTTTTAATTAGAGTATTTGTATCCACAGTATTTTGATTGTACAAATATGAATATTGGGAATATTCTTAAGAAATATAGTAATATACAAATAATGCAAAAGCCTACTGGAGGAGTTACAGGTTTCGAAATGCGTGAATCCACGCCAGCGGTTGCGAAAGTGTTAATACACATTTCCTCTTATGTTGAACCCAGAATTAGTTTAGTTAAAATTTCTCCAACACGTCATTCGTCATTCGTTTGGCATGTGGGTAAACTACCCCACCTGAATGTACCCTTAAATGTATTTTTTTTTAATGTACCCTTCAATGTATTTATTTTTATGGCTGGTTGGTTTGATTTAACGTCGCACTGATACTGCACAATAGGTAATTAGCGACGGTCTGGGTCGCACCCCAAAGGATGGTCAGAAGGCATGCCATCACAATTTTGATCCTCTACGTAGGGGATTGTGCTTTTATGTATTTAGATGATAATTCAATTAAAAGGCAAAATAACGAACACGCCCCGGCCTTTTTTTTTTAACTGAATGCTGCTGGGCATCCTGCTTTATTTAAGAGGTGTCAACAGCAAAATTGTGACGACACTTTTGTATTATATCAAATAAATAGTCCTTTCGTCCTAATTTAATAGTTATAAATTTATTTTATTTTATTATGAATATCATGATCTTGTTAACTTTGGTATGTACCCTTTTACGCTGAAGGTGTAAGTCACAATTATGAGTTCAAAATTTCGAAATCTCTTTCATATAAAGAATTGGTTACATTACATTTTAACAAATGTAATGCAAAGAATGAAGTATATTCACATTTTTAGCATAGTAAATTTCACAAATTAATAAAATACTTAAAATTACAAATCATAAATGTAAAGTAAAAATAGTATAAAGCTGTTAGTACAAGTTATTTTTAACATTCTTTCATCAGATAATCTTTTTTTTTTTTGATAAATGAATAAAAGTAAAAGTCACATATGATATTTTTGTCAATGATTTATCAAAATCTTTTATATTGAAATCTCAAGATTCTAAAAACCTTGAAAAGTCGCTTGCAAGAGTAAATTTCATGTTTAAATTTAGTAACTTCTGATTCTTCAAAACTTTTCCTTATTTTCAATCGATGGACTAGAGGAATTTTGCTGCTGCCATCTATGTATCCTTTTTAAAATTGAAAATTAAAATTTATTTTTTTATAAATGTTATTAACTTTCGGACAACTTGAAAAAGATTTTATTATTATTATTATTATTATTTATTATCGTTATTATTACTTGGCAAAAAATACATTTAAAAAAAAAAAAAAGTTGCGAGAAAACGCGCATTTTTTTTTTTTTTTTTGCTTTTTGTAAGAATTGACCTATAGTAACTATGTAATGCATTTTCATATTTTAAAGCTTTAAAAAAATAATAATAAATAAATAATTTTTTTTTTTTTTTTTACGATTTTTGTATATGTAGACCAATTAAAAATGGTAAAATGGTATTTCCTTTCTTTCTCTATCGCATCAAGTTGATAAATATTTAAAATAAAATTAAAAGAATTTGCGCGAAAAAGAAAAAAATAGAAAAGAAAAGAAATTAATATAATAATTGTTGCTAAGGAACGGAACACAGTTACCGCATGTATTTATATGGAAGAATGAACTAATTTCGTACACAGAAAATTTATAAATGAGGGGTTAGAAAACATCTAATTATTTATCTAATACTAGAATTAAGCTAACTAACACTAGATCAAAATCTACCAATTACCAATCTAGATATGTGTATAGTATGTAATATGTTCCGTATGCACTGAACATGCAAAAGAGAAAACATGACGTAAACCCATGAATGTTCTAGCTTAAATTAATATTTTGTTCAGTTTTTAACCTTATTAGTATTTCTTATAAAATAATTTGGCAAATGAATTAAACTAAGAAGACAAACGCCATGTTTCTGCTCAAAATATACTGGAATCTCTTTGCCACCAATATGTTTGATGGCACCACTATGGCACCAGTACTGTGACCTTTTTTTACAGGGCTAGGCGGGATTCAAAAGCTAAAAAAAAACGCATACTCTCTCTCTCTCTCGCTTTTGTTGTTGTTGTTGTTGTTGTTGTTGTTCAATATAATAAATAAAATTCTTATTCAAAGAGTAACATTTAAATAATATTAAAACATTTAAATAATATTTAAATAACATTTAAGTAATATAAAAGAGTAACATTTAAATCATATTTTATAAAATTTTCATTTAAAAATCTGGAATCAGCTAGTGGATCCTGGTTTCCTAGACCCTTCAGAAAAGCACAGGACACAATTTCTCAAAAACTAATGCACCGATCTTATTGAATTAGACACTTCTTCAAACTAATGTTTGAACGAAAGTTTTTTTTTTTTTTTTTTTTTTTTTTTAATTACAACTAATTACTTTTACAAGGCTATATGTGAATGTAAAATGTACCGAAAATTGTGCTGTTTTTGCATGAAACTCTGCCCACAAAATTCAATTTCAGTTTTTTTTTTTTTTTTTTTTTTTTTTTTTTTTTTTTAATTACAACTAATTACTTTTACAAGGCTATATGTGAATGTAAAATGTACCGAAAATTGTGCTGTTTTTGCATGAAACTCTGCCCACAAAATTCAATTTCAGTTTTTTTTTTTTTTTTTTTTAATTACAACTAATTACTTTTACAAGGCTATATGTGAATGTAAAATGTACCGAAAATTGTGCTGTTTTTGCATGAAACTCTGCCCACAAAATTCAATTTCAGTTTTTTTTTTTTTTTTTAATTACAACTAATTACTTTTACAAGGCTATATGTGAATGTAAAATGTACCGAAAATTGTGCTGTTTTTGCATTAAACTCTGCACACAAAATTCAATTTCAGTTTTTTTTTTTTTTTTTTTAATTACAACTAATTACTTTTACAAGGCTATATGTGAATGTAAAATGTACCGAAAATTGTGCTGTTTTTGCATGAAACTCTGCCCACAAAATTCAATTTCAGTTTTTTTTTTTTTTTTTTTTTAATTACAACTAATTACTTTTACAAGGCTATATGTGAATGTAAAATGTACCGAAAATTGTGCTGTTTTTGCATGAAACTCTGCCCACAAAATTCAATTTCAGTTTTTTTTTTTTTTTTTTAATTACAACTAATTACTTTTACAAGGCTATATGTGAATGTAAAATGTACCGAAAATTGTGCTGTTTTTGCATTAAACTCTGCACACAAAATTCAATTTCAGTTTTTTTTTTTTTTTTTAATTACAACTAATTACTTTTACAAGGCTATATGTGAATGTAAAATGTACCGAAAATTGTGCTGTTTTTGCATGAAACTCTGCCCACAAAATTCAATTTCAGTTTTTTTTTTTTTTTTTTTTTTTTTTTTTTTTTTTAATTACAACTAATTATTTTTACAAGGCTATATGTGAATGTAAAATGTACCGAAAATTGTGCTGTTTTTGCATGAAACTCTGCCCACAAAATTCAATTTCAGTTTTTTTTTTATCTTTCGTTCAAGCACGAGTCAATTCTATTTTGAAGAAGTGCGTAAATTTTCAATAAAGATCACTGCATCATCATCATCATCATTATTATTATTATTATTATTATTATTTAATCAGGTCCAACGCTTTCTTGAAAGGTCTCCAGTAGTTAGGGTCCCTCGTCTGAAATTTTCAAATCTTTTAATAGAAATATTATAAAATATTGTTAAAATGTCTTTTATATGCTAGAAATTTTTATTTATTATATTATGAAAAGAGATGGAGAGAAAAAATATGCTTTTTTTTAAGCTTTCGAGACCCTAATAAGATTTACCCTAATAAGACCACCTTAATAAGATTTTCAGCAATTTCTTATAACACTAAGCTGAAGAAAAAAAAAAAAAATCGAGCACTGATACCATTATTGTTGATTCTTATGTAAAATGACCTCCTGAATCCAAATACGACTTCCATTTTGCAAAGTCGCCCACCGTTTTCTCGGGATACCAGCCCATTCCCCAATTTTTATACCTGTTCGGTAATTTTATGGACATGGATTTGATTTGGAGAATTAAAGAGAATTAATTTAATACTTAAAAACAAAAAAATATAATGTTTAATAAATAACATTAATAATAGATTAAAAAAATAAAAGAAATGTAATACATAATTTCAGAGGCAAATCCCCTCCCCCCTAAATTTTCCCCTTGATCGAATATTCATGTTTTAGAATTTTCCAACTCTGTAGCCCCTCAGAACATATTTAACAGTTAAAATAATCCTCCCCCTCCTAAAAATCAAATTTATAGCCATAAAATTACCGAAAAGTGATAAAAATAGGGGGCCGTTCCTAAAAAACGGTGAGTGATAGGGTAAAATGGGCGTCCTATTCGGATTCAGGAGGTCATTTTACATAAGAATATGCTGATATGGTGTTGGGAGCAATTTTCATGCCGAGCAATGTAATCAAAAAAACCAATTTCTATATTCAAAGAAAATAGCAAAAAATAGGGTACCGTTCATTCGTCACAGCTGCAGATGCTGCATTCTACGAAGATAAATTTAATATATTGTTACGAAATTGTAAATAATTGTGTTTATTTTTGTATAAATTCTTTCAAAGAGGCTTAGTAAGTTGATAAAGTGCTAATTTTGTGCATTTCTAGTCGTTTTAGCGTTGAAATAGCCTTATTTTCCCTTAAAAACGCATTAAAAAGCCCCAGTAATGCACGTAATGGATTTGGCGCCAAATTTGGCGACTTTTTCCCACCTTGGCGATTTTTTTGGCGACCTTGGCGAGAAAATCCTTATATGGGATATACCAAATATGGAAGCTGTAAGTTGATTGGTTGACCACTTTCTAGAGTTTTCTCGAAAAATCTGGGCTCCATGGAACAGCATATAAGGAGCGCTTCCTCGCCAAGGGCAGTCAGTTCAGTTCAGTCTTCAGCCAGCTTCGCTAGTGCTTGCATTGCTCTTGAGCCTCTTTGAGAGAGATTTGCTTCAAGTGTTATTGCTGTACAGTTTGCACTGTGGATTTGCTATTGACAGCTGTTGTTTAAGCTGTGTTTACTGTTTGAATTGAAGCTGATACTTGGTTTATAGACCTGCATTTTTCTAGAATTTTTTGTGAATAAATTACTGAATTTTTGTACGTTTGGCCTTTCATTCCCAGACAACTCACGAACCCCCAAGTACGCAACATTTCTGGTGTCAGAAGCGGGATTGTCTGTGAATGGTGATAACGAGGGCTATGGAGCAAGAGATGAAAAAACTTCTAGAAGCCTTAGCTACCCAGATAAATGAAATGAAAGCCGGACAGGAAAAGATGGAAACCGGATTGATAGAGAAAATGGAAACAGGACTGGAAAAGATGGAAACTGGGCAAAGAGAGTTGAAAGACGGTTTGACTGAAGAAATGAAAGTAGCACAAGAGAAAATGGAAACATCGCAAAGAGAATTGAAAGACGGTTTGACTGAAGAAATGAAGCATATGAAAAGCAGTTTGGGTGAAGTTCAGGAAGAAATTAAATCTAATCAAGATGAGATGAAGAGAGAGCTTTCAACGGTGAAAGAATCAATCGAGGGTAAATTAACGGTGATGGAAAATAGAATGGATGGAATAGAAGAGAAAGTTATAAAGATAGAAGAAAATTTTGAAGAGAAAGTTATAAAGATAGAAGAAAATTTTGAAGAGAAAGTTTTGAAAATTGAAGAGAGTTTTGAAGAGAAAGCTATGAAGATAGAAGAAAATGTTATGAAAGTAGAAAGGAATTTTGAAGAGAGTGTTACGAAAATAGAACGGAGTTTCGAGGAGAAAGTTAAAGAAAATTTTGATCAGGAACTGAAAGGAAGGTTTTCAGAGATAGAAGGTAAACTGAAGAGAATGGAGGAAGATCTTGAGAGAAAAATGAGAGAAGAGTGGAGCGGAGAGGTAATAGGGAATGAACTGCAGAGCAAGATTCGGAATCTCGAAGAAAAGTTAGAATCCAAGCCCCAGGAAACTGAAAAGAAAGAGAGAAGAAGCCAGAATCACGAATTTATTAAGCTATCTACCTACGACGGCAGTTCCTCCTGGCATGTATATAAGACGCAGTTTTCCATCGTAGCTGAAGCTAACGGCTGGGACTCTACCGCCAAGTCGGTCCACTTAGCAGCAGCATTACGGGGAGATGCAGCCGAGATACTGAGAAATGTTTCTAAAGAAGAAAGGAACGACTTCGAGGCCTTGACTAGAGCACTGGAGCTACGGTTTGGAGAGAAGTGTTCTAAGGACTATAGTCGCCTCCAGCTAAAGTCCCGTTACCAGAAAACGGGCGAAAGTTTGCAAGAGCTGGCAGCGGACATTCAGAGATTGTCACACCTAGCATTCTCAGACTGCCAAGCTGACACTCGAAACGACTTAGCTCTTCAGTACTTTATCGATGCTGTTCGGGATCCAGAAATTCAAAAAGCGCTGAGACTCTCCAACATCAGAGACGTAGAATCAGCTTTAGGCTATGCACTTAGGATAGAGGCTGCCCAACAAGCCTCCCGTAAAGACCGCCATACCATAAGAGCAGTCTCATTAAATGACACGCCTGCTGATGAGAATGAAATGAAGAGAAGTTTCGCAGAGATCTTAAAGAGATTGCGCAACCTGGAAAATAACATAGAAATAAAGGATCGGAAGATAAAGTGCTGGGGCTGTGGAGGGGATGGTCATGTGAAGAGGAACTGCCCCGTACGACCAACTATAGGAAATCACCCGGCTTCACCATCACTGCAGGGAAACTAAGAGGAGGCCATCTCGCGGGGCGGAGGTTGCCTAAAATTAAAGAGCCCCAATTTACAGTATTTCATGTTTCATCGATGAGTGGCGGCGATAATGGACTTCACGTCTATGGCCAAGTCAACAACGCCACCTGCCGGATGATTCTGGACACGGGAGCCAACGTGACCATCATTAGAACGGATTTGGCTCAAGAACTAAAAGAGAAGATCATCTGGACTCCGCCCTGCGTTAAACTCCAGACTGTGACCGGAGACGAAATCAAAATATATGGAAAAATGAACTTGACCATCACTTTTGGAAATGCCAGTTACCATCATATGGCATATGTGGCTGACATAAGAGATCCTCTAATCATTGGAATTGATTTCCTAAGAAAATTTAACTTCAAATTGGACTTCAAGAATAATGAACTGCATTCGAGTTCGGAAGACATAGCTGTGTTCAATACTGAAAATCAAGACATTCAGCAAATTTGCCAGATTACAGCCAAGTCGGAAGTTTCCATCCCCCCACACACAGAGACAATAGTTTCAGGAACCCCTCCTACCAAGCAATTCTTCCGCTATGGACTGATTGAATATCCGAATATAGACAATAGCCCAAGAGGAGTTCTGGTAGCTTCATCTCTGGTGGATCTCTCCAAGAGTACTATTCCTGTGAGAGTCGCAAACATCAGCGATAAGGTCCGGACAGTGAAGAAGGATGAGGTGTTAGCAACCTGCACTCCTGTTACATGCATCAACCGTCCCACGCAATCAACAGCATCCAAGTCTTCAGAACAATTAATAACGGAATTACTAAAGAATGCAGAGTTGGGAAAGGAACAGAGATGTGCTGCGGAGAAGCTACTCCAAGAATTTAAAGACCTGTTTTCTCGAACACCTGAAGACGTCGGGAGAACGAACATCACCCAGCACAGAATTGATACAGGAAATCATCCTCCAATCAAACAACATCCAAGAAGACTTCCATTTGCTAAACAGGAAGAGGTCACTGAACTTCTAAGTGAAATGCAGCACAATGATGTCATCGAGCCATCAACGAGTCCTTGGGCCTCTCCCATAGTACTGGTGCGGAAAAAGGATGGTTCAACAAGATTTTGTGTGGATTATCGTCGTTTGAATGACATCACGAAGAAAGACAGTTACCCTCTTCCCAGAATTGACGACACATTAGACACACTTGCTGGCAATAAATGGTTCTCGACTTTGGATCTGAAGAGCGGTTACTGGCAAGTAGAATTACATCCTGATGATCGTGAGAAGACTGCATTCACCACGGGACAAGGACTGTGGCAATTTAAAGTTATGCCATTCGGATTATGTAATGCACCTGCCACCTTCGAACGCCTGATGGAGACAGTGCTAAAAGGACTTTCCTATGAAGCCTGTCTGGTGTATTTGGATGATATTATCATTGTGGGGCGCACTTTTGAAGACCATCTACGAAACATCCGAAAGGTGCTGGAGAAACTCAGAATGGCTAACCTCAAATTGAATCCAGGCAAGTGTAACTTGTTCCGTCGTGAAGTGAGCTACCTCGGCCATATCATTTCTGCCGAAGGTGTGAGAACTGATCCTGAGAAGATCTCTGCAGTCGAGAACTGGAGTCGCCCTGAAAATGTACACCAACTACGAAGTTTCCTGGGGTTATGCACTTACTACAGGAAGTTTGTCAAGGGTTTCTCAAATATTGCCAGACCACTGCATAAGCTGACGGAAGCCAAACAGAAGTTCCTGTGGACGGATGAATGTGAAAAAGCGTTCAAGCGACTTAAAGAGGCCTTAACATCTTCGCCTATCTTGACATATCCACAGCCCGACAGACAGTTCATACTTGATACAGATGCCAGCCATGAGAGTGTCGGTGCTGTTCTGTCGCAGGAAATTGATGGTCAAGAACATGTCATTGCCTATTGGAGTAAATGCCTGTCTAAACCGGAGCGAAATTACTGTACCACCAGGAAAGAGCTACTCGCCATCGTAAAAGCCATAGAACATTTCCATCATTACCTCTATGGCAGAAGATTTCTGCTCCGGACTGACCATGCATCTTTAACGTGGTTGCTCCAGTTCAAGAACCCGGAAGGACAGATTGCCAGGTGGATACAACGCCTGCAGGAATATGATTTCGAGATACGTCATCGTAAAGGGACTCTACATGGTAATGCTGATGCCTTGTCACGGAAGCCCTGCTCGGAAAGCTGCAAGTACTGCTCTAGAGCCGAACAGAAATACCTGCCGATAAATCCGGTTGCCTGCCAAGTTACTGTCTCAACACCATCAGATCAAGATCCCGATCCATGGAGTGACGAAGAACTTAGAAAAGCCCAGTTGGAAGATCCTGACATAAAGCCTATATTACAGCTGAAGGAGACGACCAGCAACAGACCTACCTGGCAGGATATTTCCAGATTGAGTCCCATTACGAAAAGTTATTGGGCACTTTGGGACTCTCTTCATATCAGAAACGGCGTATTATACAGAAAGTGGGAATCTGATGATGGGAAAAGCTTCAGATGGCAGATTTTATTACCAAGATCAAAAATTCCAGCTGTTTTAGAACAACTGCATAGTAGCTCTACCGGAGGCCATTTTGGGGTAATGAAGACTCTGCAGAAAGTTCGGGAACGCTTCTACTGGTGCAAGGCAAAGGAGGATGTGGAGAAATGGTGTAAATCCTGTGATGCTTGTGCGGCACGTAAAGGCCCGCAGAAACGAAGTCGAGGAAGACTGCAACGGTATAACGTGGGAGCACCATTTGAACGGATTGCAATCGATATCTTGGGTCCTTTGCCACGGACCTCCAGTGGGAATAAATACATCCTCGTCGTGATGGACTATTTCACCAAGTGGCCTGAGGCATATCCCATTCCCAATCAAGAGGCATGCACAGTCGCAGAAGTCCTAGTGCAGCAATGGGTGTCAAGGTACGGCACGCCCCTACAACTTCATACCGACCAAGGTAGGAACTTTACCTCTGATGTTTTCAAAGGACTGTGTGAACTACTCGGCATAGACAAAACCCGGACAACACCCTTACATCCCCAGTCGGACGGCATGGTCGAGAGGTTCAATCGTACCATCCTGAATAACCTCTCCCTTCTAGTATCAAGGAACCAGCAAGATTGGGACTTGAAGTTGCCATTGTTCCTGCTGGCTTATCGAAGTGCTGTCCATGAAACCACCGGCTATACTCCAGCCCAAATGCTGTTTGGACGTGAACTTCGTCTCCCTTGTGATCTCCTGTTTGGTTGTCCACCCGATGCGCCTTCATCGCCCGAGGAGTACATCCAAGATCTCCAGGCACGATTTGAGGACGTTCACAACTTTGCTCGGGAGCGAATTCACATTGCATCGGAGAAAATGAAGACAAGGTACGATCTAAAGGCTACGCAACATGAGTTTCAGGAAGGAGAGAAGGTCTGGTTGTGGAATCCTGTTCGACGCAAAGGACTCTCTCCCAAGCTACAGTGCAACTGGGACGGACCATACACAGTCTTAAAAAGGCTGAATGATGTAGTGGTGCGGATCACTAAAACACCTTCATCAAAACCGAAGGTGGTGCACTATAATAGGCTAGCCAAGTACCACAAGTAACGGTAAAATTAAAATTTAAAATGTAAATACTTGTAAAATTTGCGCATGCGCACTGTAAATATTTGTATATAAATATTTGTACTTATTTGTGAATTTTGTAAATATTTCCCACTTAATTTATATTTCTATGTTATCTTTATGTGCAACTTAGTTTTTGTGTTTTAGATTGTGTAAATTTGTTTAGTTTCGCCTCTTGACCAAGGGTTGCACTGCCCGGGACGTGCAGTCCTTGGGAGGGGGGCAGTGTTACGAAATTGTAAATAATTGTGTTTATTTTTGTATAAATTCTTTCAAAGAGGCTTAGTAAGTTGATAAAGTGCTAATTTTGTGCATTTCTAGTCGTTTTAGCGTTGAAATAGCCTTATTTTCCCTTAAAAACGCATTAAAAAGCCCCAGTAATGCACGTAATGGATTTGGCGCCAAATTTGGCGACTTTTTCCCACCTTGGCGATTTTTTTGGCGACCTTGGCGAGAAAATCCTTATATGGGATATACCAAATATGGAAGCTGTAAGTTGATTGGTTGACCACTTTCTAGAGTTTTCTCGAAAAATCTGGGCTCCATGGAACAGCATATAAGGAGCGCTTCCTCGCCAAGGGCAGTCAGTTCAGTTCAGTCTTCAGCCAGCTTCGCTAGTGCTTGCATTGCTCTTGAGCCTCTTTGAGAGAGATTTGCTTCAAGTGTTATTGCTGTACAGTTTGCACTGTGGATTTGCTATTGACAGCTGTTGTTTAAGCTGTGTTTACTGTTTGAATTGAAGCTGATACTTGGTTTATAGACCTGCATTTTTCTAGAATTTTTTGTGAATAAATTACTGAATTTTTGTACGTTTGGCCTTTCATTCCCAGACAACTCACGAACCCCCAAGTACGCAACAATATATCTTGCTATAGACTATTTTGTGTTCCATAAGCTAAAATTCTACATAATATCCGTCTACATATTGATCTTGCAAACAAGTCGATTTTCATTTCGGCAATTTCGTCCTTTAAATAGCTTTGTTGCTAAGACTTAAGTCATATTAATAGTTAAAACCTACGTTTAGTATATATATATATATGAAATGCAAAAGAGAAACATTATATAAATAACAGTATATATATATACTTATATATATATATATAATGAATAATTTAATTCCTTTACAACACTGAGCAAATGAAAGAAAGATGAAAATACCAACAATGAAATTTGAAATGAGATGTATTACGTATAAAGTTATTGTCACGATTATAATTTAATTTAATTACACTGAGTAGTATAAACATGTTACATTACTTAAGTAGAAGAGAAATGACACACATAACACTTAAGCCTAACGATGAGATAATTTGCAGAATCCATTAAACCAGTAAATACAGGCAACACATAATATAAATTGAAAGAAATTAACCAAAAGAAACTGTTGAAAGAAAAGAGAATTCATGAAGTGAAAAATAGAGTTATAAATGCTGAAAGCCAGAAAAGATCTCATCAGGAAACTAGCATTTCTGTCAGCTGCAATGCAAGATTTCTGATTGTTGTATGGCAATTTCAACAGTATACAACTATATATATATATGTACAAACTGTAATGCCTCCAAAGAAAGCATATTTCATTTGGAAGGATTTCTGATGGAAAAAAAAAGAGCAAAAATGCATAATACAAAGATAAAAACGGCAAGAAACTGTCGCCAAATCTGTAGCTTGCAATAGTCAAAGGTTGGAATATTTCAAGAAAAATTTAGGAATAACTAGAAGGAAAGCACATTGTTAACTATCTAAGAAGAGCAAACAGAAGACGAGAAAAAAATGACGAACAGCTATAAGATATGTAGATATAGTATAGTTCTCAACGGACAGCCACTAGCACGCAAGAAGAATCTGAAGTACATGTACAAGCTATGCATCAGGAACATGCTGAAAGGGAAGCTGCTAGAAGATGAGATGTTGATGAAGAGAGATGAGACAAGTACTGTGCAGATGCTCAACGGATAAAGCTTAGAAAACAAGGTTCAAGTTCAAAAACATTAAAAAAGTTTTAAAAAGTTAAAAAAGTTAAAACAAGTTTTAAAAAATCCAGAAGCATCTACACGGGAGCATTATATGTTACATGCTCCCGTGTAGATGCTTCTGGGTTTTTTTTTTTTAATCTTTATGCTCCTTCCGAAAAAATTAAAACTATTATTCATACAGAAGTTCTATCGATTCATCAACATGTTTCATCACCCTCCTAGATTGAAATCGGAATCTGTGTATTCAAAACTTTCAGTCACAACATGATAAAGCTGGGAGGGAAAATTTAATTTTTTTCCCATCTAACATTTTCTCTTTTCTTAGTTCTTTTCTTCATTCCAAAATTCTATAAACACTCCATCAATATTGGCAGCGCCGGGTAAAACCTGCTAGTATTTGAATAATATTATTACCGTTTGAAAGAATTGTGAAATTATAAACGATAATTATACATAAATTTGATCTAATTGATAATCAACTCAAAACACCATACCGTATTTCATTTATTTGCAAAACTTGAAAATTTATTATTACACATAGTCGAACAGTTAACATTTTTTTATTTCTCATAGTCAATTTTTTTTACAATTGTAATACTTTCCTTACATAGTATATTTTTCTAGAGTAAAGAAAAAAGTATTATTACATTTTAGAAATTCGATTTTTATAGGTCATAAAGCAGCTATTACATGTCTTCACGTCACCACATCTGGACGTTTTCTCATCAGTGGATCTGAAGATACTGATGTTATTGTGTGGAATGTGGACACGGGACAAATAAAACATCGAATGAGGTAACTTTTTTTTTTTTAATGCAGAACCACTTTGGTTTAAAAATGGAAATATATATATATATTATATAATTGCTTCTGAAGAAAGAAGAACCAAATGTATATCCACGGTTTCATGTGTATTTTTTCAGCAGTTATTCTTCACAAAACATATGTTAAAAATATATACATCTTATATCAATTTTTAAACCAGAATTCAAAATTTTCAGATAAGGGGAAGATGTATAAATTTAATGATTTTTAGGGATGCAAAAAGCTAATAATTAATTATATATACATATATATTGCTCCCATTACCCGAGTACTGTAGGTAATGGAAGTATTGTATTCGGTCTAAAATTTCGATATCGAATCTGCACATGATTTACATGTTTTCGCTTGAGTCCAAAAAAGTAGATTTTAGCAACTGGTCAGTGTGTGTATGTATGTATGTGGGGAATCTTCTGACTATTACACCTTCGAAACTAATAAAGATAGAACTACGAAAGTTTAGAATTGAGACAGGTCTGGTGTACAGGTGAATTTTCCAAATTTGGTGGATATTGGAAAACCAGAAATGGGACGTCGGAAACGGGAAGTGGAACCACAAGTCCTTATCTCAAAAACGGCTCTAACGATTTTCTTCAAATTTGCTATATAAACACTCTATTAGATGTCCTTTCGAATGATATAGTTGGTTAGTTCAGGAAAATTGACAGGCGTCCTGTATAAATAGCTTAATTTCAGGTCTAGCAAGTGCGTTCTTTTAAAAACGGCTGCATGGAATGTTTTTCAAACTCGCCAAATTAACTCCCTTTTAAATATCCTTTTGTATGTAATTATTGTTTTCCGGTCAATAATTGAGCATGCCAAGTTTTGCTAAAAGTTGGTATCTCAAAAACGACTCTAACAATTTTCTGGAAAATTGTTTCATAAGTATATTTTTGATATCCTTTTTCATGCATTACGTGGTCATTACAAGAAAAATAGCAGTCATCCTGATTAGGTAGGTCAGTTTTAGATCTAGGAAATAGCTTCAAAAAATAACTCTACCATTTTTTTTTCTTATTTTTTAACTCGCTATGTAAAATCTGTTTTATATGTCTTTACACGTGTATCAAGTTTTTCTTACTCGAAAAATTTTTTGGTGTCTACTTCGTTAGGTCAGTTTTATGTCTTCTGATCACATTATCTTCAAAAAAAAAGCATGTAGTACGTGTAATAGTGGGTAATGGAAGTCGTGTGGTTGTTTCACACCAGATTTTTTTTTTTTTTTTTTTCGCGAATTAATCGTATATGTTTTCAATTTATATAAAAATTTCAAGTTATAGAAGTAATGGAAGTTATGGCTTCTTTTTCTTTTTTTTTTTTTTTTTTTTTTTTTTCTTGGCTGCGTCACATTTTAATCTGTAAAAATTCTACAAAAATTGTTTCAATTACTAATATGTAAACTTCTACTTTTATTCCATTAATTATGTTAAAACTTGTATTAGAATTTCCCACCAATTAAGCTTATTATTTTTAAACAACATACTGAATATTTTCACAACAGCAAATTGCAATCTGAGCATGTTAAAATATAATACCAAGACTCATATTCAAATCTACTTTTAACATCTATCATCTCTTTAAATAATAAACGTATTCTATCTGAGCATTTATGCAAAAGCCATTCATGTTAATTATCTTTATGAAAAACTCAAAACCCTTCGTATTGAAAAATTAATGCTTCTGAAAGTTATTAACTTTAATAACTGCCATTCACTCCGTGGAGGATCAAAATTGGGATGACATATCGCCAGACCACCCCTAAATGTGAACCCAGGCTGTCGACAATTTGTCCATTGCGTAGCTTTTGTGTGACATAAATCCCACTCAAGCAAACCATCGCTGTAAAAAACTTTTCTAAACAAGATAAATCACCAAGGATAAAAGAAACAATAAAATACTACATCTTGTTCCTCTTTTTAACCCTTTAACGTTCACTACTTCGTTTATTTTAAAAATTACTAAACTAATGTAAAAAATGGTTTTTAGACACATAGCTGGTCATAAATATTTAAAAAATAAAAAATTATCGTTCTCCCTTTTCGAGAAATTTTTGGTTTGAAACATCTATAAGTTAACCTTATTAAATTCAAATAATATTTAATTTAATAAATAAAATACTTTGTAAGTAAACATTATCGACTACAAAATCGAGTAAAAGTTGTTTCATGTGAAAATAATAGTCCAGCTTGTCATTAAGTGAAAAAAAAACTAGACACGAGTACATCATCAAACCAGTAATTCGTACTCGCGCCCACTAAGAAACTTCAAGTGACTCATGTATTTAGCTTTCTTTGAAGCATTATTTGTTAAATTTTAGAATAGTACTACTATCTACTGAACAGAAAAGAAACAAAAGTTTAAAAACTGATTAAAACAAGGGGGGAAATGTTAAAAAACTGCTACATAAAAATTGTTACATAATGTCAAATGCTTGGTTTCACTGCGAAACCAATGAACGTTAAAGGGTTAATAAATATTTAAACTGCACACAGCTTTACAAATTATTCTAGAAAACCAAGAAATCCAAAAACCCTAATTTGCAACGAAAATCTCTATTTTTAGCGTAATTACATCCTAACGGATTATGCATACCTTAACATTCACCTGCAAGTAAAGTAAAATAATTAATATTGACGATTTTTCTGTCGATTTTTATTGCCAAAGAGCCCGTATGATAAGAGTACTTTATTAAAGTTTGCTTATGATTTTATGAACGTTTTTGATGATGATTTGATGAATCAATGACATTTCATTGGCTTTTCGTTAGAGACGCCAGGTATTCCAGCAATATCAGCGATTATTAGATTATTGCTTTTACTAAGTCCGTGCTCATACGATTTTCTAAAATTTGAGTACAAATTTAATACCATGTTTCATTTTAAAATATCTGTGTTAATACATATTAACGTTCCATAGCTGAATATTACATTCCATAGCTGAATATTATGCCACAATTTGTCATTTATGAATTTTTAAATGGCACATTTTAGTTCCATATATATTATGTTTTTTCTTTTGTTTTCTTTTTTATATTATCTTAATGACCAGTATAGCATTTTAGATGTTCTATGTGCATAAATTAAATTGTTCCTCAGCTACTGTCTGTAAGTAACAATAGCCAAATGAGAATGTGATATCATCACATCCAAACTGTTTGACAATGAACTTTTATGCCGCAGAAAGTGCCTGGAATTTTTCAAACTCAGAAATTCGGTGTTCAACAAAGCTTTCATAATTTTTTAGAGCAACGGAGTAAAGAGTTTTGAGAGGAGTTTTGAGAGTAAAGTAAAACATTTTTTATAATAATGAGTAGTACTTCATAAATGTTCAATTTCTGAAATTTTCAATTATTTAGCAATAAATTTATCGCCAAGTTTTAAAAAACCTTACCAAGTTCGTACGTCATTGTAAATGTTTTTAATACTAAAAAACACCTTTATTTTTAAAAAACATAAACATTTTTTAAATGTAAAATACGATCTTACAAAATGCTTAATAAAGTTTGGGAAATTTAAAACATTTCGGTGCTTTGAAATCAAGAATAATAAGAAGTAGAAATGTTTCTTCTCGTCAAAATTTAAAATGTTCTAAAAATTTCTGATTTGATTGTTAACATTTGCATATTTCCCCCGTTTCGCGCACTAGAATTTCCAAAGATTTCTCTCGCACTCTCTCTCTCTGTCACATGTGAACTTCGAAAATATTTAACAATAAAAACATTAATTTAGCATTGTTATTAATTAAACAATACATCTTTTTTTTTCTCTATATTTCGTGGCATCATTTGAGAAGGACGTTCTGAGAGTAAATTTTGCCATATTTTTCTTCAGAAAGCTTTATTACGAGTACAAATAACGATAGCATAACAAAATACAAACTTCTATCAATTTTTCCATTTGTCACTGCCAACATTAATACATTTTTCGTACTGTAAAATCAATTTAAAAATTAAACATCCTAGTAGAAATCTGTGCCAACGGTTTCAGGAAGTTCTTCTCAGCCTGTTGCAACTCTTCATTGCTTCGGAAGTGAAATCCCGATAGTGCTGATGCTGACTCAATGAAAAGTAGTGGAAAACTTGATGGGGCAATATCGGGTCTGGAGATCAATCGATTCAACGTTTCCCATTCAAGCGACGATTGTTTTTATATGTATCGCTAGATAGATAGATATATATAGTCCCTTGCTTCATGGGTGTTTTCATTACTATCTAAGAACAAAACCCTGGTCTATCGCTTTGAATGATAGATTTCAATTTAGGGTAAATTTGGCAACAAGGTACCGCTTTAATCCATAGATATAGTAATACAGTGTTGCCAGACTTGGGGACTTTTTTATTCAACTACCACCAATAATTTTGAAAAGTAAAATTTGACATACATAATAGACGATTAATCTTCGATGTGATTAGGCAACTGTTGCTATAAAAATTTAAGGGTGGATATTGAATAAAAAAGTCCCCAAATCTGGCAACACTGTAGTAATAAGACATAGGATTGGTCAGCGAGAGGGAAAAGGTGATACCTTTTTTTCGGGAAAAGTCACTCTAATGGCTGCCTTTCCCCGAGTAAATCACACACAGGAATACACACGAATAATATAGTAAATAAAATTTATGAATAATTTATTTACTAAAGGTGAATGAAAAACTCCAGATACAGTTTCAAATTGATTTTTCTTTTTATTCTTTTCTTCAATACTCTCTAATGGCTGATTTTAGAACTTTTTTTTTTTTTTTGGCATCAAAATTTTTTGCTCGATAACATGGGTATGATAGATCTATATATATTACTATATCTATGCATTAATCGTCCGTGAAGGGAAGAAACTACTCAAAATGGCACATTTCTCATTCCAAAACACTACCAGAATAACCTTTCCCGAAACTGTGACACTTTGAACCTTTTCATCATGGGTAAATTGAGATGCTTCCACATCATTGAGGAAAACGGCAATAACTTCTAAATCAATTGACAGGTGCATGAGACTATGAGATACTTCCTTAAATCGTCATGCGTTGTTTTTACTAGGATGATTTCTTAAAATTGATTTCACACTACGAAAAATTATTAGTGTCAGTGGCAACTATTTGAAAAAATTACCAACGTTTTCCTTTCGTTATGGCATTGTTTATTTTTGTTTCTAATAAGATTCCAAGATTCCTTGTAAAAAAAAAAAAAAAAAAAAAAAAAAACGAATATGACGAAACTTATTTTTAGGACGCCCTTTGCATTTTTTCTTTTTATGCAACATTTCCTTCTTTGTATATTTACATTCTTGTAAATTTAATGCCGACTGACTTAAATTTATACTTTTAGCAATCACATCACCGGAGTTCTCTGCGTTACCACAACACACTCAGAAACATTGGTTCTCAGTGGATCAGAAATGGGTGTGGTCATAGTAGCAAACCTAGATACTGGTCAAGTGCTACAAAGACTAGATAAACACAGAGGTCACATCAGTTCCGTTGCTGTAAATAACGGTGATGACATTTTTGCCACAGGTACTTTATCTTCATACTCCAGTATATTAAGAAGCAATGATTAAAATGTTTCTTTTATATGTAAAATTAATTTTCTTTTTCATTAGGTTTAATATTTGCATTTCAAAAATAACTCACATTGTAGGATAAAATATCGAAATAGGCCTATTATCAACACACAGAAAAAAAAAGTTGTCAGTCGACAATACAGAATTGACTAACCCAAAAAACTGACTAGAAAATTTGAGTTAAAAAGTGCACTTGCTGAACTAGTCTCCAAAACAAAACCCCAGACTAAGACGGTTAATATTATCAGTTAAGACGGCTATATCGGATAATATTAACCTTCCTAGTCTGGGGTATTGTTTTGAAGACTAGTTCAGCTAGTACATTTTTTAACTGAAGTTTCCTAGTCAGCTGTTTGGGTTAGTCAATTCTGTATTGTCAACTGACAACTTTTTTTTTTGTGTGTGTGTGTGTGTGTGTGAAGGCGAGATTTAAAAGCTTAGTACAAAAGATTTAAGAAATCAAATCATATATTTACGCTCTTCAACTAGATTTTTTATGAAAATACTGAATAGGTCAATTCATTAGATTAGGGGAAAAAAAGCTGATGATGAATCACAATCTGATATATCATACAAAGTTATCATTGCAAGCAATATTATTAGAAAAGTATTTGCGAAGGTGAAAAATATCACTTTTGTGGACGATATCAGTTTCCTTATAGATATTATAATTCTATTATGACTATTCGGAATGTCAAAGAATATTGCAGCTACAGTGATTTTTCCCTTTAAAATTTTAGAAATGACTTTAGTTAATTTGTAAATTTGATGCGAGTTCAAGAGATTTTATTCATGTGATGGAAATAACAAAGGGTAACACTATATAATTTGATGCGTATTTTTATCCGTTTAAAAACAAGTTATTATCAATTCGTTACATCGCTGCATCGTTGGAAGCTGCAATAATAAATTTTAACAATAAAGAAAAAATCTGATATTTCTGGTATGCAATTTTTTATTTTCTTAATATATGTTCCTCGAAAACAGTTGGACACATTTAGAAAGCTCATAATTCTAAAAGAAATTGATCAAACGTAAAACGCGATCCAAAGTGACAGAAGATCTTCGTTCAGCTTTTAGCCAGTGCAATAGCAACCGTTTAGGAAAAAGCTCAATGCGTTTTGTGGTTAGCCTCCGAAAAATCCCAATTTAACACCTATCGACTTCTTTTTCTGAGGTTATGTCAAGAATATTGTTTAGAACGTAAAAGTACAGGACTTGACGCATTTACGGGAGCGAATTGTCGATGCTATTACCGCAGCGACGCTGGACATGCTCCATAACATATATGGTTAGAGACTGATTATTGACTTAATACGTGAAGAGCAATGAAACTTATCAAGTAAAATTCTATTATTTTCTGTATACTACAACAAAAGAATTGTTTGTGTTAGATATTATTAAATATGATTATATGAAATGTGTCCGGCCTTTTTTGATGACTCTGTACACTGACAAAAAAAATATACCGCCTTCCTCTAGAATGAATAAGTGGCCATTTTCTAAATCCCTTAACTAGAAATATAGATTTCCGAGCTATGCGCATAAGGCACGCCAATGAATAGACGAAATTATCGAGAATTTCTAGTGCAAACGTTTCTAGATGGTGAAACAATATTTTGAATGCTATAAATATTCTGAATCATTTATACTGAGAGAAATTCTCGCTTAATTTTCTAGAATTTGGTAATAAACCAAGATTATAGTTGCAGAAACCCGCCTCTTGTAGTCTCATTTATTTGCAGAGATTTTTTAAATAACTTTGCCCTCGAGAATATGCGCAAATACTCTAGAATTCTAATAGGGGCTTCTAGAACTCACTTTCCAAGGGGATTAGAATTTATAAGGATGACATGGAACTATTTTTTCTAGAGCCACAATTTAGATTCTAGATGTCAGTTACAGAATTTTTTCTCAGTGTATAACCAATATTTGCATTTAAAAAATTTAGCTTATGTAAGAATACCAAGATTTTGCCTAACTATTGTTTCAACAAAGAAAACAAAATTTTATTTGCAGTTATCAACAAAAAGACTAAATGTTTTCATGCAAAATTAATATCATATTTATGTTTTTATTTCTAGGTTCCAGTGATAAGACAGTGTGTATATGGAGTCTCGAAGATTTTGCCTTGCTCAATACCATTAATGTTTCATCTGCTATTTACAGAATGGATATTAGTAAAGATAGCACGTTCCTAGTACTAGCCTGTGATGACCAATCCTTGCATGTGCGTTCTTTGACAACAGGATCAGAAGTCCATTGCCTCCAAGGGATGTCTTCGAATCTTACAGCGGTTACATTCGGTCACGATAATTGTAGATGTGTGGTAGGATGTGCAGACGGCAAGTGTTACGTTTTCGATGTGCATTCAGCATCTATGATTACAACACTTTGTGGACACAGTGATGCAATATCAGATGTACAAGTAAATACAATTCACTATTAAATTAACATAAACCTATCTGCTAAAATACGAAAAGTAATAATGTTTAACTCAATTTATTATTATTATTATTATTATTGGTGCAATAAATTTATTTAATCTTTCAATGCGTTAATTCAATAACTAGTAAAATGACTTTTAGAAATTATCTTTCGAAAGGAAATAAATTTTATTTTACTTTTAAAGTTTCTTATAATTTTGGTTTTTAAAGAACGACAATCACATATTCAATCATTTTAGGCATATATTCTTTCTCTATAATTGTGCTTTATCGCTTCCCTTTTAAACGCGGGTGCGTCACTGACTAAAAATGACTTTAAATTTATTATTTTATTTTTTAAATTATACAAAGACATATAATAAGTAAATGACTCCCTGATGATAATAATAATAACATGTTTTTAATAGTATTGACTTCACACTCAAACGGTATATGAAAATTAAAATTTAGTTGATGCACCGGCAGCTTTCTCGAAAACTTTGACTCGACTGAATATGGTATCAAAGAGTTCCATGATTTTTGTCATAGATGTCATAATTTTTCTACAAACTTTCCTACAGCATAATTGTCACTTTTTACGCTTTTTTGGCTACCAAAACATTTTAATGGGAATTTTTATTTTATTTAATCAGTGAAAACAGCTACAGAAATATATGAAAAATTTCTATGTAAGTGTGTACGTCCTTTACAAAAGTATACAAACTGAGCCTGCGATGATTGGATAACAACAAATAAACGTCCAATGACAATATATGACATTCCATCGGTCGTAGAAACTGCCTTTCCGCTTACAGCAACAGCATTGAACATAATGACTAAATTCAGGAAGACATTTTCACTTTGGATAAAGGTATTATTACAAATGTCGATTTTATACCATCGTATATCATGGATCGACCTAAACCAGATTCCTTATCATAACCTGCTGAAATTACCCCTCAGCGTTTGCCGATAGTTTCAACGACTGCTTTTTAAAGGCCATCCGGGATAAATCAGCCTTCAAACAAAAATGATTTTCCTTCTATGGAGACAATTTGAGGCATTTTCTAAAGGAAGAACTCTGGGGGAGGTGGGGGGGTGCAACAGAAGAGAAGTGTAATTTTGCAATATTGACCGACACATCAGTTAAACAAGCATTGCAGGGAGTACAAATAAAAGTAAAACAGAAGGAAGAAAGAAAATCTGCTACAAAAAAATAAGATGGAAAATTTTCTAAAGAACCTCTTTTTTCGAAAAACAAAATTTCAGAAAAGTCAAATGTCAATGTAAAAGCAAGAAACATGTAGTGAACGAAGAGAGGGAAGAACAGGACAATTTGTGTCTTTGTTGTTTTAAACCATTTGAAAGCAGTAAACCAGGAGAACAATGGGTTCAATGCACCGTGGGAAAACACTGGGCACATGAATCATGTGTTACATACTGATGAAACGACATTTTATATTTGTCTTCATTATAATGATAAAAATGATACTGAGGAAAGTAATTAATTCTATTTATAACTTAAAATTGATTAATTTTTTTAACTTCAATCCTTTTTCCTCTGACATAATTTTACATTTTTGTAATTTTATGGCTTCATTAAAGAATGTTGTATGAAACATTTGTTAAAAACTTGAACATTTCAATTTTGAACAATAAAAAAAATAACTTGAGCTAATGTACTCCGTACTCGGTGCAGGTTGACCCAAGCGACTTGGTGTCAGTTTGAGCTTCTAAATTACTACAGATATTCAATATTTTCAAATTTTGCAATGGGGACTTCTTCCTGAAGATACATTGATAGTGTTAACTTAAAAATAAACTTAAAATCATAAATTATAATTTTTAGAAAATTCGTAAACGAAAAAGCGCGCCAACTAACCTCTATATACCCAACCCATTCACAGGGGGAGGGGGGGAGGAAACTCCGTAGTTATTTTATTTCATGCAATACATTTACTTTTTATCAAATTGCAGGGTGTCTGATTGCTTATGATATGTCTGTACATATTTACATATTATTATTATGTGTATGTAAATATAAATCCTATTAAGTTTACCACATTAAAAAGAGTTTTTACCAATATGTATGTTTCATTCTATCCCCTAAGAAATATACAACAATTTTATGCCTTTTTTCTGCATCTTTCAAGGTACAAGCCAACGATACTTTTCTTGTGACAGCTGGTGGAAACAAAATTACAGTTTGGAATTTTACAGTTCCGAAGAAAGAAGCCATTAATTATCAGAAACCAAGGATAAAAAGAGTTGACAGTCACAGGGAGCCAATTATGTGTATAGCAGTATCAAAAGATGGTACATTAGCTGTATCAGGTAGGTGATAAGGTGAATACATAGTTAATTATGGAGGGAAAGGGGGTAAATGAACATATTAAAGTAGAGATATTAGAAAAAAGTGTTGACTATTAGAATGAAGCCGTTAATCAGATGCAAAAGATTCGAGCAGACATGAATATTACATCTAGGATTTTTATAACGTCATGGCTATGAAACATTCCCCGAGCTCTGCTTTACGCTGAAATTTAACCAAATGCAGAAAGGGCTTCAGTCTTTTTTTATTTTTTTTTTACTTTCCGAACACTATAGTGAGGAAAGTATTGTAATCATGTCAAAAATCCGAATTCGAGATTTTGATGTTTCTATACGTTTTGAGGTCCCCTGAGTCCGTTTTCACTATTTTTACGATGATGTATGTATGTGTGTGTGTATGTGTGTATGTGTGTATGTGTGTATGTCTGTGAGTGAACACGCTAGCGTCTAAACGCTTTGTTCGATTAACCTGAAAGTTGGTACGCATATTGTAAGTCACCATAGTACGAACCCTATAGATTTTGGTGAATCTAACACTTATAGTTTTTTTACAGGGACACAAAGAAAAATTCTTTATCATTATGGCCTATGGGAGCAAAATCTTAAAAGTGCGATAGCATCTAAACGCCTTATTCAATTGAGCAAAAAATTTATACACATATTATAGGTCACAAATACTCAATCTGTATAGATTTTGGAGAATCTAGCACTTATAGTTTTTTTACAGGGACACAAAGAAAAATTCTTTATCATTATGCCTATGGGGCCAAATTTTTAAAAGTGTGATAGCGTCTAAACGCCTTATTAATCTGAGCAAAAATTTTTTATACATGTTATAGATCACAGTTGAACTAACTGTATAGATTTTGGTGAATCTAACATTTATAGGTTTTTACAGGGACACAACGAAAAATTCTTTATCATTATGATCTATGGGCTCAAAGTTCAGTAGCGTTAAATAAAACATCGTGTAATAGATGGAGAAAAATACTGAAACACTCTATTATGGTTTTCTCTCTTTTGTTTGTTTAACAACTCCTCTTTCTTTACTTTATCTACAAAACTGTTAATTACTCAATGTTCGGAAAGTCGAGTGGAGTCACTCCAGATTTTTTTTTTTTTTTCAAATTTGAGATAGCAGTGTTTTTAGTGTTTTTGATGGCACACCCATCAATCTATATAGAAAAGACATCAATCTAATAACTATTTAGGGTGGGGTAGAGGGGCCAATTTTCTTGTTGCGAGTAAAAAGAGCTTCAGTCTTGGGCAGAAGGCGTTATCGCTAATTGTTATTTCAACAGTTAATTGAAAAATATACGTACAAAACACTTTTTTTTTTTTTTTAATCCTTATTTACAACTAAATATGTTAAAGAAATGTTTCATTCCTTGAAAAACATCATCTACGCACAAATAAAGATGACTATCCAAGATTATAATAGAAAATTGAGAGAAATCCACGTCTTTACAATATGCGTGCAGAAAAGGCTTCAGTCCGAAATGTTAATTAATTTATGTATGGTCTAAAACAGGGGTCGCCAATCGGTGGTCTATGGACCACTAGTGGTCCGTAACAAAACTCTGGTGGTCCACGGAAACATCTGGACATTATTTGCATTTTTCAGCTTTTTATTACAAATTAAACTGATATTAATTTTAACTTCAGGATTTTCTGAATAATTCATATTCACAACTAATAAATTTAATAATAGTCTAATTAGACTTCACACTTTTCAAAACAAGAGCAAAGGTCAATGGAATATTTTTTTTTTTTTTAATCTCAAAGTTTGAATTGTATGTATCAGGTACTATCACTTTTAATTTATAATCTGCATTTTTTAAACTTAGGTAGAAGGAATTGATTTAATTTATCAAATTATTCGAATTTTTCAAAGGTTTTTAATGTACGTCAAAAATATAAATTCCCACCAGATTTTAATAATTTAATAAATAATATACATTTTTTTTTTTATTAGTTTTATATATGAAAATAGCAATTTATCATAGTAGTTAAATTTTCCGTCTGAATTTCTCACATTTTTCTTGGAAAAAATAAGCATTTGTAATGGTTTAATAAGTTTATTTAATATTTATAAAAAGTTCATTCTCCTGTTATTAATCCAGAAATATATTTACGGTACTTAAACTTATGAGAGGTCCGCGGGATTTTAAATTATGAATTTAGTGGTCCACGGGATTTTAAAATGTGAATTTAGTGGTCCCGTAAAGTTGGAAAGATTGGCTAGCGCTGGTCTAAACTTTTTGTACATTAAAATTAAAAAGATCTCAGAAAACTTTCTTATGCACTAGACCTTAAGTGTAATTTCTTTCAGATTTTTTGCACTTACAGGAAAGATGATGGATAGTTTTTCGAGTTTTCTTAAAAAGTGGTTTTAAGATATGAAGCCCTTTCTGCACGCAGCGATTCATTCAGTCAGAATTAAATTTCTTCCTACTATATATATATATATATTTCATTTCTCTAAAATAAAAATGTTCCCATTTACAACGTAAAATTATCTCAATTCGTTCAATGAAACCAAGAATACCCGCGCGTTGCAATATCTAATATGAAAAAAAAAAAAAAAAAAGCTGCTTAAATTATAGTAGAAAGCAGGGCAAGTTTTTGTGCTCGATGCATTTTAAAATTTTCATGTCCCCTAAGAGCGGGAGAATTTTTAAAAATTATAAGAGACATAGCGAATAGAAGTCCAAGGGGGCCTACAACCCAAAATTGAATATATATATATTGGCTTAGAGGGGGGAAAAAAAGTAAATATATTCAATTTGTTTAGTCGGCTTCTATTTTGATACAATCTTCAGCACCAAACATGCTGGCAGAAAAAAATATTTAGTGAAAGATAAATATTTTTTCAATTTTTGGCCTCAAAAATAAATAAAATTACTCCTGACGATTTTTTTTTTATTATTATAATTATTATTATTTCATACAAATGGAAGACAGCTGAATTAGAAGGACAGAAAAAACTGGAAAATTTTTAACAATCAGTAAAATTTTGTGCCCTTTAGAAATAGTCAGCCCCTGGTAGAAATGTTATTATAAATGAAATTCTGTTTATTTATTTATTTTTTAAGAAAAATGTAATTATCTGAAATCATTTTTTTTTTTTTTTTTTTTTTTTTTTTAGGATCAAAAGACAATCTTTTGAAAGTTTGGAACTTAACGACGGGAGAAGTGAATCAGTCATTGAGTGGACATACGGCTCCCGTGACATGCATTGCATTTGCTCCGAATGGTTTGTTTGTGGTGTCCGGATCGGACGATACAACACTAAAAGTCTTTGGATTGACTCTGGGATTAGTAGAAGCTACTTTTAAGGTAGATATTGTGTGATAAAAGAAATAATAGTTGCTTAATGGTAAATATAAATAGTAATATTAATAGTAATATAGTACCCGACAGAATTAATAGTATTAATTCTCTCGGGATATCTTTAATCCATAGACCAACTTATTCTTATTTATTGAAATGTATTGCTTAAAATTACATTGGAAGGCATTTACAACAAAACTGAAAGATATTTGATAATCATTTTTTATACATGGACTTCGTTTTAACCTATTTTATTTCTATAACTTTATTAACCCTTTGGGTACATTTGACGAGTGAGACGCGTCATCTGCTTACTTGGGCGATGTTGCGGTGGACGAGTCTGACTCGTCATCTGAATTCAAGAAGCAGGCGTTGATGTTTGCGGCACCCCGCCAGTAAGCGTTGATCACAAACAATTGCAGGGGTCGTACTCTTTACCCTTTTTTCAGGACAATCTGAGGAATGAAAAATTTTTTAATTTATTGTTACCACTAATTTTATGAAGTTTTTCTGCATAAAATTAGTTGTGGCAAGAATGGCAGAAATTTCTTATCTTTGTGAGTGTCCTGAAAAAAGGGCGGAGCGTACGACCCCTGCAGAAAAAGGGGCGGTACTAACAATTTGCCGGATTAGGTTGGCAGCTCTGTAAATCGGTCCCATGGACATAAAAATCTTCAAATAATTCAGTACTCAAAGGGTTAATATTTTAAAAGAAATTTTATTTTTACATAATCTGTACATATTAAACCCCAGCAAGAAAAATGACATAAGTCAAAAAATGGCGAATTTGAGTTTATGTCCCTGTTCGGACATCTACGCATGTCGAACGAGCATGTCGGAAATAATTTTCCTCAATATTTAATATTTTTTTACAATAAATCCAATGGAAGATTAACATAGGAAATCTTTTACTTGTCAGTGACGTCATACTTCGCTTGCGTATATCTTCTGCATATATAAGAAGAAAGTTTAAGATTTGCAAAAACTTTTGATTTCCGGTTTTCGATGAATTTACACATTGAGATTTTCTTGCATTTCAATTAACTGAAGTTGACTACTTATTTTTAAAAAAGTGGATTAATTACTAGCTTCTGCATGTATAAGAAGAAAGTAGATGATACGGAAAAAATTTCGATTTCCGGTTTTCGATGAATTTACACATTTTGAGATTTCCTTGCATTTGAATTAACTGAAATTGACTACTTATTTTTAAAAAAGTGAATTTATTATTCTGTCCTCTGCATGTATGAGAAGAAAATATGATTCAGAAAATTTTTAGATTTTCGGTTTTTAATGCAGTTGCACATTTTGAGATTTCCTGAACTCAATTCGACCATTTTTAGAAAAAAACTGTCTTTTTAAGTTCGAAGACTGTACTTTATGAACCAATGGACTTAATTTAACTGAACTTAATATTTGGTTGAACCTTGGTTTAAATTGGTGCCGATTAGCTTTTGGGCTATATGACCGAACAGGGGACGCTTCCACTTTGCGATTTCCTCTCATATCCGGAAAGGCTCACCATCTACAGTGTACCAAACTTAAAGAAATATATTAAGTAAAACTCTACTGATTCCCTTTGGAGGCATATCTACAAACAATTGACGCAGCTGTGTTGCAATTTAATTCCGTTTACGAAAAGGCAATTACTTTGCTTTGCTTTGCTTTGCTTTGTAAAATAAGTGGTCGCGTTTCAACCACTGAACGATATTAGTTTAAAAAAATATACAAAATGAAAAATAGGAATGACTAATGAAAGCAAATTAAGAGCTTGTTCAGAGGGCATGAAAGAAGAAAGGGTTTCAGGCAAAAAGGATGAACACAAAATGTTAAGTGTAATCACGAAAAAAATATTTAATCATGAGAAATAATATGTTTAGTTCAATGTAATGAAATTAGTTATTTATTATTATTAATAACACTATTATAATCTCCTATTATTTTGTAAAATATCTGTGCGTGATGGTATAAAAGGAAGTCATTTTTGGATCCAGCGGAGCTTTTTTTTTTTTTTTTTCTTTAAACTGTGTACGTTGTACAGTCTTAACTATAATATAATGTCAATTCGATATATGCATGAAAACGAGAGCGCGATTGCACCATCTGACACTATTTTAATGATATGTACTGTTTTAAGATGTTTATGTGAATACCAAAATTCATTATAACATTTTTAGATTAATTTTGAATCATTTCTTTATTTAGGAACATCAAAGCAAAATCTTAAATGTATCAGTAGCTTCAGACAGCCGGCGTGTGTTGTCTGCCGATTCTCAAGGTTTCCATCGGTTATGGACGGCTGATAATGGAAGCCAGTTATATGCCTTCTCAAAACCAACCACACTTGTCACCCTAAGTGGTAGCAGTGTATTTGCCGTTGGCGGAAAGAACGACAATGTGTAAGTAAAATAATTTGAAACGATAGAACTTATAATTGGCAAATCTTCAAATGAGCATTTTCGAATGTCGAAATTTAACGAAAAATGTTAAATTTCAAGATTTATATGCTTCAGAAACTAATTGCTGAAATTGCCCTTTGTAGAAGAAATTGATCACTATTCCAAAATTTCAAGTGAAATTTAATTCCATCTTTAAACAGAAATTCATAGTGAGTCATATTGAGAGGACAACAAACAAAGATGTACATTTACGGAATAAACTCATAAAATAATATAAATGCTAAAAAAAGTGGTAAGATGTCCGAATACAAAGCTTTTCGCTACAAGTGTTGCAGCAGCTGCTGGTATTAAAGCAACAAAATCATCAGGTATATATATTTTACCGTATCAAAATTATGCAAAAGTTTATATGAAACAGTATACAAATATAACACCTGGAATTCACAATATTTATAAAAAAAAGACTTAAATTATCTTGGGTAGCAGGAAATAAAAAAATTTCACAACTTGTAAAACAAGCGGGAAAGTTCATGCAGCTACTGGTACTGGGAATCAATCTGGGATAGAACAGAAATCATTCGGGGAAAATATTCAATATTTATTTCACAATTTGCGAAGCACGTGGATAAGTCACACATGTTCAGAACTGAATGCCATCAAACAGAAAAAAATGAAGAATCCGCAACTTGGAAGACAGAACTTCAGAACAAATAAGTTAAATTTTAGGGGATAATAAATATCGCCATAACTTTGGAAGAAATGTTGCGTCTTTACAGTTGATAGCTGTTTTACATTTCAGAATATAAATTACTTCTGTATATGTTAGTTCAGCAATGTTGGTAGGTGCATTCATGATACGGAATTTAGATTGCACAGGATTACTATGAATAAAAAATTAAAAACTTACATCCTCCTTTAAATTTCGTCATTTGATCAATTTTAATTAATCAGAGTTATCTTTTGTTGGTTCGTCCTTAGTTGATTTTATTCACAGTTATCCTGGAGACTTTCCTGTCTTATATGAATTCATAGCAAAGCTGCATCTTCAAACATTACTGAATTAGCATACACCGAAGCAATTTATATCCTAAAATGTGAAATAGTGGTCAATACTAAAAATGCAGCAATTCCAAAGTTATGGCAGTACTATTCCTTGAATGTTAACTTATTGGTTTTGAAGTTTTATCTTCCAAATTGCGGATCCCTCATCGTCCTTAGTTGATTTTATTCACAGTTATTCTGGAGACTTTCCTGTCTTATATGAATTCATAGCAAAGCTGCATCTTCAAACATTACTGAATTAGCATACACCGAAGCAATTTATATCCTAAAATGTGAAATAGTGGTCAATACTAAAATTTTTTTTTTTTTTTTATTAAAATCACACAATTAACTGTGGAAGAAAATCATATTTATTGAAATTTTATTTTTCCGGCTGAGTGAAAATAATGCCTGGACCGGGAATCGAACCCCGGATCTTTGACTTACAAGGTCAATGCTCTACCACTGAGCTATCCAGGCCGACATCCCGGTCTGCATTACTCACTCAGACAACCTTATAGGCAGAAACATCTCTGGTCTATCATTTAGATAGCTCAACAGAAAATAAGCCGCAGGTAAAGGAAAACACCATTAAACAATGGGAGAGAAATACAATTTTTTTTTTATTAAAATCACACAATTAACTGTGGAAGAAAATCATATTTATTGAAATTTTATTTTTCCGGCTGAGTGAAAATAAAATTTCAATTTATTATAATTTTTGTAAGTCAAAGATCCGGGGTTCGATTCCCGGTCCAGGCATTATTTTCACTCAGCCGGAAAAATAAAATTTCAATAAATATGATTTTCTTCCACAGTTAATTGTGTGATTTTAATAAAAAAAAAATTGTATTTCTCTCCCATTGTTTAATGGTGTTTTCCTTTACCTGCGGCTTATTTTCTGTTGAGCTATCTAAATGATAGACCAGAGATGTTTCTGCCTATAAGGTTGTCTGAGTGAGTAATGCAGACCGGGATGTCGGCCTGGATAGCTCAGTGGTAGAGCATTGACCTTGTAAGTCAAAGATCCGGGGTTCGATTCCCGGTCCAGGCATTATTTTCACTCAGCCGGAAAAATAAAATTTCAATAATACTAAAAATGCAGCAATTCCAAAGTTATGGCAGTACTATTCCTTGAATGTTAACTTATTGGTTTTGAAGTTTTATCTTCCAAATTGCGGATCCCTCATCGTCCTTAGTTGATTTTATTCACAGTTATTCTGGAGACTTTCCTGTCTTATATGAATTCATAGCAAAGCTGCATCTTCAAACATTACTGAATTAGCATACACCGAAGCAATTTATATCCTAAAATGTGAAATAGTGGTCAATACTAAAAATGCAGCAATTCCAAAGTTATGGCAGTAATAGTCCTTGAATGTTAACTTATCGGTTTTGAAGTTTTATCTTCCAAATTGCGGATCCCTCATCTTTGTCTATTTGATGTCGTCCAGTTTTGATGTTCTGAACTTATGTGATGTATTTATTCATATGCCTTACATGTCATAAGATATTGAATACTTTCCTTGATGACTCCCATGATATCTAAGATTGATTCCCGGTAACTATAGCTTCATGACTTTCCTGTTCGCTTCACATGTTGTGAAAAAAATTTTCCCCCTTGTATTATAAATTCCAAATGTTACATATGTATGCAGTTTCATACAAACCTTTATATAATTTTGTTAACTTTAACCACATTGATACTGCAGCATATATATATATATCTGATTGTAAGCAATTTTGTTGTTTCATTCCCTGACGAAGATGCAATATTTGCAGTGAAAAGCTTTGTGTTTAACAGTTAATTTTTAACATTTCATAAATTTTGCATAAAATTCTTTTTTTATACATAGATGTGTAAAAAATTTTTTGTTTGTTTGTTCCTTGTCTAAATACATGTCTTTTATCATTTCTTCTTTAAGAAAAATTGTTTTGTGTTCACTTATTTTAGAATTTTTTATTATTATCATTCTTAGATCTTTCTAGGGTTCATCAAAATAGTTGTCTTATTATACATTAATCAATCCTTTTATTATTATTATTATTATTATTATTATTATTATTATAAAAGTAGAAAAATAGTCATATACTAACAAACCCTTGCGAAATTTTCGCAGTTTCTTTTTTTTATTTGCCTTTACAATTTGAAGTCTTAAACCAATTTCACCACCCAATATAAATTTTAATTAATCAGAAACTATATTATTATTATTATTATAATTATTATGAGGGGGGGGGGACAAAACGCTAATGATAGTTAACCCAAAATCATTCAAAGAAAATTTTCAAAATAAAATTCATATTTGAAGGTCGAGTTTTCATACTTCCCCATTATTCCTTTTGGCATAATTTTTTTTATTAAAATACGTAGTTTGATTATACTTCTTATTGTTGCATTTTTTTGTCCAATTTATGACACAAAAGTTCATATTTTGTTTATAACATTAAAGTATTGCTAGGTTTAAAATTATACTTCCAAAAATTGTAAAGATGTAAATTTTAAAAATAAATTTTTCTGTAAAATTATCTCATCAGACAAATGTCATCTTTTTTTTTTTTTTTTTTTTTTTTTTTTTCTTTTCTTTAAGGATCTTTGAACAGAATCCACGTGCTTTAATATTGCTTGTGTGTTATTTTTTAATTCTCGCGTATTTTATTGTCATAATCGTATCGTTTCTGCAAAATGTAATCGTAATCGGTCCAAGTTACAGAAATATTATATAGATATTAAAATAAATAGCACTTTTCTCAAATTCACAAAGTTGCCACTTAAGAACCTTTCATAAACAATTCATGCATCTCAGATAAACAAAATCATAATCCGTACCCAGTATTTTTATAATTAGTACCGAGTTTAAAAAATTTCCATCAAAGCTTTTGAAAAATTATGCTAAAACATAAATTTATAATAACTAGTAAGGGAAACAATCAATTAAAATTTCAGAATGTTTCAAAAATTATATCTCGGCTTTAATTCCTTAAATTTCGATTTTAAAAATATAGTATACATTGCAAAGTTGGGAAAATTAAATGAAGAAATTTATAAAATCAATTTCTAGAATTACAAAATTAAAATTTTTGCACTGTTTCCATACAAAATAATATATGCAAGGAATAAAAGTACCCCGAATCCTAATTACTGATACATAATATTTCAGTATTATATCGTGAAAAGGCCCTTACATATGTTTAGACAAAATTGTTGATGAATTAGTATCAATTAAAAATGTAATCGTGTTTATTTATTTACATCATCGTTGTTCTCCCTCATAATTTGCATATGACTCTGAACTGAAATCAACCGGTATGGTTTCTGCCATCTAAGAATTTGTCGAGGAATTGGAAAGTAGATTGATTCAGTTCATCTATCTTGTCATATCTCTGAGACTTATTACGATAAAGCATTGAAATTTTGTAAATCTGTTAAATACAACGAGATATATAAAGTAGAGTGATAAATGGTAACCCTTCAGAAGGTCCAAGATGAGTCATGTGACATGCTCTCCTTGCACCTGCATATTCGGTGGTTCCCTTGGTAATAGCTTATTTTCAGTAAATTTCTATGGCAACGGTTTGGAGATTGTTCTTCGCATAAATCATAACCGCCAATGTTTTTGTTTACTTACGTGGTTTAATATTCTTTTGTTCTAAATCATTTTGATTTTGATTTTACTTCATTTTTATTTCGTGTAGTTGAACTTTAACAGACAAAATGCTTAAAAATAGTTGAAAAATTATTATTTGTTGTTAAATTTAGCTCTTTAAAAGTTTAAATTTTCTTTTATAAACACTTTTAAACTTTGTTGGGAAACGATGCAAAAAAAGGTATTTTATTATTTATTAAAATGTGAAATGTGTGTAAAATTATTTTAAAAACAATTTATTTCAGTCATAGAACTGTCATGTTACCTAATAATAATGATAATTTGTCGAACTGATATTTTAAATGCCAAAATAGCGATAAAATGCCAAACACAGCAACCTATTGGAGCATGTCACGTGATTCATCTTGAACCACGGAAAGTTAATCCTTCATCCATTGAATCAGCACTCTAATTTATATATCTCGTTGGTTAAATAGCGTATGGGACACATTTTATTGATTGACCCTTTGTTTGTAATATGGAACTGTGTAAAAAATTAAACTTGTAATCAGTGTTGACAGATCTAGCAGATTTTTTATTCAATAATCACCAATAATTTTGAGAAACAATATTTGATATATGTATAATAGACTATCAATTTTCGAAGTGATTAGGCAAACGTTACAACTAAAAATTATTGGTGACTCTTGAATAAAAAATCCGCCATATTTGGTAACACTGCTTGTAATTCTTAAAATTGAGATTCCTGAAAATTTTAATTGATTTTATAAAATTCTGCACTCATATTTTTCGCTATTTCACAACTTTTAATAATATTTCTAACTAAGGTCGATATTTATGAAATTAAAACTGAGACCAAGGCCGTGTACCGCCATATAGATAATTAATAACAGACTTGAATAATGAATGTGTTTTCTTCACAATTTCCTCCAATTCCCTAAAATTCCCTTTAATAACACGAACCAACAACAAAATAAAAAAGTACGAATCAAACATATAAAGAAAACAGGGAAATATTACGTATCGAACATATAAAAAGGCAGAAAAAAAATTACCCGAATCTCATAAGCATACACTTCGAACCAGATCTCCCAATTTCTATCTACACTTCTGAAATCTGAAGATTAGAAATTATAAATTGGCAATATTTAACGAAACCAAATTAATTTTATTTCTCCAAATTCTAGAATTTTGCATCAGTCCATACAAATAAATATATAAATAAAAATTAGTTTTATGTATCTATATAAATAAAGCAAAGAGTTCGTCGACGGAACACATCCGGGTGGACCACTACTATTTTTGACTGGTCTAGATTTAACTACTTTGGTGATGTAAGTCGGCCATATTTTATTATTAAATGCTGATGAATTTTTTTTTAAAGATACTGCATAGATATTATACTTTTTTAAAAGAGCTCTAAAAACTGTTTATTTTTTGTGCAGACACTATAAACATCAAGTTATTAGCTTTAAAGATATTACGTTGCAAAGTTTCACAACGCGATATCCATTCGATTGCTTTTATCTTAAAATAAGAGACTAATATTAAACAAATAATCTGATGTGTCACTCACGCGACTTTCTCTTACGCTGAAATTTATTACTATAAATACATGTTGGAGATTAAGAGGTAACATAAAGAGTACTGTTATGTAAATCTATGTTAAAACAATTGAAATTAGGCTTCGGAAGAGTTTTATATGGTAATTAGTTCTGTGTGAGGGGGGCTACCGCCCCGTCAACCCCCCGTTTCATTACTGCACCTATATTTATATAGAATTTAAATCTGTTATTAAAATTAAAGTTCACTTAAAATCATTCAGACAACTTTCACACGCAACATTACTTGAAACTTATCAGTCTTGATCAAACTTTTCCAGCAAAAAACTTATATTAACTACTTCAAAATACAACATTTGGATCTCCTAAAAATATTCGTTTTTAAGTCACTCTAAGGGACACAGACAAAGATCAAACGTTAAAGAACTTGAATACGATAATTAGGAAGCCTCAAAACGTGTAAATATACAAAAAACAAGCAATGAATATTTAGCTTAAAAACATACATTATTTACCATATGTCTATGAGGAATTCATTTCAATTCCCGAACAGCTTTCCTGGAAATGATACAATATTATTAGTAAAGCACATCCACTAACAACAAAAAAGAATGTTATCGCTTAAATACATGCAGCCCTGTATACCTTTCGAAGATTATATACAGACCACATTGTGCACCTAAATATAATCCTATAGTAATAATACATGGCCCAGCCTGAAATACACTTCCGTCAATTTGCAAATCCAAATACAACATTTGGATCTCCTAAAAATATTCGTTTTTAAGTCACTCTAAGGGACACAGACAAAGATCAAACGTTAAAGAACTTGAATACGATAATTAGGAAGCCTCAAAACGTGTAAATATACAAAAAACAAGCAATGAATATTTAGCTTAAAAACATACATTATTTACCATATGTCTATGAGGAATTCATTTCAATTCCCGAACAGCTTTCCTGGAAATGATACAATATTATTAGTAAAGCACATCCACTAACAACAAAAAAGAATGTTATCGCTTAAATACATGCAGCCCTGTATACCTTTCGAAGATTATATACAGACCACATTGTGCACCTAAATATAATCCTATAGTAATAATACATGGCCCAGCCTGAAATACACTTCCGTCAATTTGCAACTATTGTCGTACATTTACCTAGTTCTTTTGTGTAGCCCTGTAAACGAACAGTGGATGATTTCGCTACCATATTCTACATGAGGCATGTTTTTACGCATATAAAAAATATATATTCGTTTCATTTGGTTTAGTGCAGTATATAGATGTTAAACTCTACTTATCAGCACTTTCCCCCATTGACGTAATGTATTTGAATTCTCTTGGACGTCCCTGTACACGAACCATTTGCTTCATCTCAACGAAAAGCTTAGTGTAGCATCCTTATATCATACACATTTAGAATACCAAGTTTGGACTTTCTTCTACAATTTGTTCCTTAGCTATGCTGATAACACACACACAGTCAGACACACAGACCATTCGCTAAAAACATGATGTTCGTATTTAGGGGACCTCAAAACGTGCAAATATAACAAAAACTGACGTTCGAAAATTTGACCCTAAAACAATACTTTCTCTATCTTATGGGTAAGAGAAAGTAAAAACAGTCTAATATTAAAGAATACTGAATAACTTTTAAAAATTATCAGTTTTGAAGTTCTAAGAGCTGCAATTTTTAAATGACAGCGTACTTATTTCCCATACATAATCCAATAAATATGTAAACAATTGATGATTCATTCTTAAGAATCATTCACATAAATCCATAGAGCATTGTTGCAAAACGAGTGCAAAACGGAAGAAATATTTTTTTTAAATTGAATTTATAATATGTTATTTTGACTTTTTGACCTTAAAAGGAATTTTAATTATGTTACAAAGCCCAAAATGTGATATAAAAAATAAATAGTGATTCAATTCTTTTGAAAATTCATTTAAATTTAGTGACCAGCGAAGCGGGCGTAGCCAGCTAGTATTTAATATAACTAAATCGTTTGTGCCAATTCAAAACTAGTATGTTATGGTCATCACAAAACTTTTTTCTATATCATTCTGTATAACAGTGTTAAGATGCCCAAAAATTGAATAAATAGAGCTTCTCACATTTAACATTATACAGTTTGGTATCAATTTTCACCTGTAGCTATTGAGATACAGTTATCTGAAAAGCGCAGAAAGTAAATAAGAACAGCGCTATCGGTCGGTCAATACAAACCCAAATTGAATCAGCATAATTTTTTATAATATTTATCACCCATACCAAGATTGGTTCATTTATGTATCATAGAAGCTGAGATATAGCCCTTTCGAAAAAAGGATATATTGCAGCATAGTAGCGACATCTCTTGTCCGATATTCAATAAAATAAAATTTATATATATATATATTATATATGCAGTCAAACCTCATTAACTTGAACACTGTTAAGGTGAATTACTTTTAACATGAACTGTGTCCACAATCCCCGTCAAAATTAAGATTAGTTCACTTATATGAAGATTAGTTACTGATGGCATGAACTACTGATAATATGAACAAATTTTTTATCCCTCTTGAGGTTCACGTCAATGAGGTTTGACTGTGTATATATATATATATATATTAATAATATTTTAAAACGTAGTAAAAGCCGGGCAACACGTTTAAGACCACTGAAACCACATAGACCAATAAGAACAAATTTTCATCAAATTAAAATTACCGGTGTAGACTGATTGTTAATTATTAAAACAATTTTGATTTTTGAAACAATAAATTTTACTTATTGATTTTTTTTATTTAATTTAATTTAGTTTCAAATTTACCTTAATTTTATTCATAGATAGTTGCTATTTAAATAATGTTGCCTGTGCGTTAAAACTGCATAAAACCCAAAATAATGCATTCAAACAAGCAATGAGAGAATAAACAATTGGAACACTATTTTTGATAGGTTATTTTTCTATTAGGAATAGCTCAGAAGAGTGAAAAAACTCGTCAGGGGAGACCATTTTCACCGTTGAGCACTAACGTGCGAGATGAGCAGAAAGCTCCTTACGCGTCGAGAAAAGACAGCGCCAGTGGGAATTCATTCACCGTTGTTCTATTCGCTTTCCCACGTCGTCCCCGTTAAAAGAGCGATAAGTAGGTGCGAATTGACATGTACTGTACAGCGAGCAAACCAGTTTTTCGAGCAATTTTTGATTAAACTATTGTAACCCTCTTTCGGATTTCAGCTTCCAAAAAATTGGCTCAAATGAAAGTTGCATAAAACATCGTTGTGTGTAATAGGAGCATAAATAATGTTTTCTTGATTTCCGTCCGTTGATACCTAAAGTATAGTGCCTACAAAATTCTGTTAAGAAACAAACAGGGATTTTCTAAAAATTGTCAAATCACTCTCAGAATATCTCAAGAGGTAATATATATCGAATAGCGTAGGTCGATAATTTTCAGGAATCTTATACTTTCTTCTTATATAAAGAAGAAATAAGAAGGGTAATTGATCACTTAGAATGCGTCCATATGTTGCGATTTAAAAAAAAAAAAAGAATGTTGAAATCTATCCTTCTTTTTCAAACCTCCAATCAGTTTATTTTCCAATAGAAATTCTTCAAACTTGAAACTACTTTATAGAAAAAGAAGAAATCAATACCATTAAGAAAAATGTGCAATATAAGAACTCATTGGATAAATTTTACTTTGTTCTCACATTTTATGCCCTCGAAATATTGGTGTCTACTAAAAGTTTCATTTTCAATTACGTTTTAAACTATAAAAGATTGACATCTTTCTGCGGGGCTAAAAGTAAATTCACTTCATCAAAAATCGTTTGAAAAGAGCGACAACAAAAGGAGAGAAAAAAAAAGTCTCTGCCATTTTTAATGAAAAGAAAAATTATAAAAGCATTTTCAGTTACAGCTTTCAAATCAAAGGAAAGGAGTTTTTATTTGAAAATATTAAACTTCAAACCCTGTAAAGTACACACTTTAAAAGCTTAGTAAAGTCTTGAAAAAAAATCTATATATTTTCTAAGAAACTTTTGCTATAAATCAATACTTAAAATTCGAATGGCAATATATATTATAATGTATTTTTCATGGCTGAAAAACGATAGAAATTATTGTTAATCAATACAGTTTTTGTTACTTTTGATGATAGTTATTGCAATTGTTTTAAGGCTGACTTTTCAAGAAAATTTATTTGAAGTTTTTTAAAAAGAAAAATTGAGGGACTAGCATTATGGGAAAACTTTTGAAATTAATATATTTTGTTTTAATTCACTATCGATAGATAGATTTTTTGCACTTTTAGCCCCTTAAATCGTTTTAAATTATAAATGAATTGTTTAAAAAAATAGAAGAAGGAAAACAAGAAATCAGTTAATTATTCCAGAAACATCTAGCTAACACCGTTCCAAACTGAGATAGAGCTTCCAGAATTTTGGCAACTCTAAACGACTATATTTTGCCAAAACTGGTCGTAAGTGTCACTAAGTTTGCCACCAAGGCCGATTTATGTTAAAATCAATAGACTGTTGTTATTCACACTTTCTTTGCACGCGTTTTCAATTCAACAACTGTTTTAGTAAAGGAAAGGACGAAAGGAGTGTTAACTTGTGACGAACTGGTGGTCATCATTCCTCAAAGATTAACTTAAGTATCTTAAGTAGTAAATAAGAATTGCACAAGACTCAAAGTTAAATACAAATACAATTTATTAGAGCTTAAGTTCAAGGAGGATGTTTGGGCTAAACTCAATATAAAATCTTAAATGACTTTAGAAAGATAGCTTCAATAAATAATTTAAATAAATTCAGACAGAAATCTCACCAACAGTAGATAATGTAGAAAGATGATGACTTGAATGTGTGTGGTTAAGTAAAGTATGTGTGGTGTAGAGGTGAAGTGGGATAGAATTGTTCTTATGGTGAGCATTAGTGCTTAAGTTTCTGAGCTCGGTGAATGTTGTGTTGGTCTTGAAGGAGTTGTATTAAAGTGTAGTGTTAGGCGTATACAGGGAATCCAATCGCCTTGGTCTACGCCGGAGAAGTATCGTGGATCACTGACAGCAGTCATCATCTTTCTACATTATCTACTGTTGGTGAGATTTCCGTCTGAATTTATTTCAATTATTTATTGAAGCTATCTTTTTAAAGTCATTTGAGATTTTATATTGAGTTTAGCCCAAACATCCTCCTTGAACTTAAGCTCCAATAAATTTGATTTGTATTTAACTTTGAGTCTTGTGCAATTCTTATTTACTACTTAAGATACTTAAAATAATCTTTGAGAAATGATGACCGCCAGTTCCTCACCAACTCTATAACACTATAATATCTCCCTTGCTATTTTCGAGTATTTTAATTTAAAAAAAGGACAAGCTCATTTAATTATCATTACATACTAGCCACTGCTAGTGGACGCTAGATTTCCTGTTTGAATCATATATGACATATGGCATATCACAATACATAAGATATATCTCTCCTGTTTGAATCACATATGACATATCACAATACACATGATATATCTTAAAAAAAAAAAAAAAAACCTTTGGGCACAAATTGTTACAACATTCAAAACTAGCCGCCTTCAGCGAGCAGCTGGTTCGTTACACCTAAAAATTCTGACATCTCACTATAGCAAACTCCCCCTCGATGGTGCCTGTAGCGTCTTTTATGCGATGCGTTACTTTAAACAGTTCAAATACTACCAGGCAGTTCGCGCCCCGTGAACAGAGCCTGATTAAGGGGGAAGCACACATTATCTCCGCTCTCACCGGAATATTTTTACAATTATTTTTTACTTCATGTCATAGAAATTCCACGCTTTGACGAGGAAATATTTTTTATAAAAAATGAACGGTGTAAAACAATCCAATTTACTCACCGTTATTAGACACCAGAATTCTTTTAAAATAATTTTTAATGAGAATTTTGTGTTTATTATAGGAGGAAAGTATTTGTTAAAAAATAACGGTGTAAGTATAAATAATGTGTGCTTCCCCCTTAATCAGGCTCTGCCCGTGAAGATCTTGAGTATGACTAGTTCTTGCTCATAAGTGCTTTCGGCACTCTTCACAGACACCATCAGTCTGTTCAAGTGCCTTGAAAAATCTGACTGTGCGAACGCCTGAGTGCTGACGTTCTCAACACGATGTGTTGCATAAATCACCTAGCTCACGTATTACTTGAAATAAAAATTACTCATTTTGTACTTATAAATATGCACTACCTTTTAACCATGGCGTCATTTTCCCCGATTTTGGAAAATATAAAATATGTCAAAACTCAAAAACAAAATCAAAAATCGGACTTCGTACACTATTAGATCTTTATACAAATACGTTCGTGTAGAATTTTTTGTGGATCGTCTTTCTGTGTGAAAACGTAATGACAAATAAACATATTTACACAGAGGCAATTTATTACTGATTACATATCATGTGAAAAATAATTAGGAATGTTAAGCAAATTTTTCTTATACTTTTCATTTAAATGGTTTTTGTTATTCTTTAACCACGTTGGATGGATGGTTGGGTTTTACGTCGCATTAGTGCTGCGCAGATGGGCAATTGGCGACGGTCTGGGACACACCCCTAGAGGTGGTCCAGAGACATGCCATCACAATTTTGATCCTCCACGGTAGGGATCTCTTTAACCACGTTTCTTACGACCATGGGAGCTTTTGCGCAAGGGAGTTGAGTGTCAAAATTGGGGTAACAACCCTTGTGGTTGTGAAAAAATAGCGATAAGGGACCGTCAAATGACTGTATGTTTACTAAATATCAACTTGTCGTTTAATTTGGCTCCCCTCCGAGCTTCTGAAATCGTCCTCAAAACTAGGCACAAGAAACGTAGCTACACTGTATTTTAACTTAATTTTTAGTTGTAATAAATTGATTTTCTTACTTACAGATTAAAATTTTGGCCTTTGATGGATGTAGAAAATGAAAAAAGTGTCAGTCACAGCGATTCTATTCTGTGCTATACAGTTACTCATGATAATGCCACAGTTATCACGGGATCAAATGATATGTCTCTAAAAGTATGGGAGGTAGCCACTGGTAAATTGACGCAGGTGAGATTTTTTTTTTCAATACTTTTATCTTTAAAACAAAAACTACAATAGTAGGAATATCATAAATTAGAGTTTTTGAAAGTTATTATAATTAATGTATTTAACATAAACTTCGATTTATCTTCCAGGTATTAGCAGGTCACGAAGGCTCTGTGACTTGTGTAGCAGTAGCACCTTTGAGTCCTTCCTTAGTAGTTTCTGGTTCCGCTGATTGTACACTTATATTGTGGGATATGTTGACTGGAAGTGATAATCTGACATTCAGGGGACACACAGATACAATTAAGTGTGTATCTGTTACGCCAGATGGGACTACTATCCTTTCAGGTAAGGACTTTAAAAAAATATAAATTAAATTACTTTAAAATTAGAAAATGGTCTAAAACACACGTGGAATAATTTCAGATGTTAACCTTTACATTGGTTACATTGGTCTCTCACTGTGGGTCCCAAACCATGTGGTTATAGGGATTTTTGTGCCCACAGGAGAAAAAATTTGTCTACGGACCTTCTAAAGCAGAAGACAGTAGTTTAATTTACTAATCCGCGTTTGTAATGATCGATAGACGGCGCTTTGTGAACACTGCAGTTGTTAGTAAACATTAGCCACGTGTGTTCCAATAGTGTTCTTGTTATTCTACTTAATATTCGTACTATAATTTCTCCGCCATTACATTATGGAAAATTGATTTCATTATGGAAAATTGTTTATTCAAAGTTCGATCGGAAGTAGATTTTTAACTGAAGTTGAACAAATATTAGTTTCAAATCATCTGATTAATTCTTTACTTCCATTAGCCGAAGCAACTGTAATTTTAAATTCGTCATTTGGAAATAAATGGAAGCTCAATTCTGGATTTCTTGATGCTTTGGATTTACACTGTGGCACACAAAAGTATGTGTTATCTTTTTTACCGTATTTATTCATTTTTATTCAATAAATATATGTGAAACTAAATATCGGCAAGCAATGGCGGCTATATGGAATTCGAATTAAACCATGTTTATTGTAATTTCACCGTAGCCCACCAGAGGGCGAGCATTTCATTACAATCGCGGATAGGTGATACACCGAAAGTTGTACTTAAGACTGTTTTGAGGAAAGCTTAAAATGATTACAAATAAAAATAAAATGAAATGGAATGAAAATAAATAAATAAAAAAAAATAATAATTACATTTAGACAGATTACATATCATTAACGAAAAAAGTAAGTCAACGGATGTAGTGTTAAAATTTATATTTAGTAAATGAGTAATTTTCGTTTAAGGTATTATAAATATGTTTTAACTTATTATATTATAATATCTGGATTTAATAATAATGCTTTTAAGTTTTGTCTTATAGTTTTATTGCTATTAAATTTAAAATTGTTTTTAATTAATAAACATTTTTCGAATACATAATGAAAAGGGTTGCCTAATTTCTTACATTTACAAAGTGCATTTGGTAGTTTATTGATTTTAAAAAGGAAAGTAGGGAAACTACCATGCCCTGAGATAAAATATAAAGATATTTTATTTGGGCATATAAAATTGGGATTAGCCATTTTATGAGCGCGTACATATCTCTACCTTTATGGAAATGTTGCTACTCTCGTTACCAATCACTAATTATCCTCTAAAATCCTATAATAAAGGAGGCAGCTGCTGTTACGACTAAAGGTTAATGCATTGAGAAAAATAAATATACCGCTTTCATCTGGAACGAATAAATAGTCTTTTTCTGAATCCCTAATCTAAAAATTTCTGAGCTATGCATATAAGGTAAAAAAATAACCTGATAGATGAAATAATCGGGAAGTTCTAATCTATACTTTTATAGTTGGTGGAACAACATTATGAATATCATGAATTCTATGTGTTGAGAGAAATTCTTTCTCGATTTCCTAGAATTGTACCATGAACCAAAATTCTAGTTACTAAAACTCTCCTCTTGTGTTTGCATTAATTTTTAGAGATGTTTAAATAAGATTGACCACGATAATATAAGAAAACGTTCTAGAATTCTAAAAGAGTCGTTCTAAGAAAATTAGTGGTCGCACACATTTCTAACACATATTTATGTGATTTTCAGAGAAAACCACAGAAAATTCCAAATGGCTAGATCAACGAGTGCTACTTGGATTCTTCTTGTCTACCAGATTCGAAAGCAGAACCTCTCGACCACAGGTGGAGAAAATAATTTTGAGAAATCATAATGTATTTCACATGGATAAAGTTTAAAACTATTATTATTATTTTACTTCTTTGTTTACACATACAAGCATGCATTAAAAATTACAGAATAAATTTAAAAGAAACTTTGATTAGAACGATTTTTTAATTAAACTTTATATGTATATAACTTGTTCTTGTTATTCCAAATATATATCTTTTAAAAATATACATATATCCTGGCTACTTCATGTATCAAAATATTAAAGGACTCGACTATTTAAACAATATAACGAGAAAGTTTTTACAAATTGTGTTTAACTGCCTTTTGGATTTCTTCATGAATCTTCTCAAATGCAAAAAATAAAAATTCTTGGCAATCAGAATAGCTATTTTAATTGAGATTTCGTTTTGCAGTAAATTTCTAAACAATTTGACATTCCAAGTAATAACATACTAGCAAAGTGTAGTTTAAAAAAAAAATCTATTTTTTTCAAAATTACTTAGAATTTAGTCAGAGCAGACTAAAGACTTTTTTAGGAAACAGATGCAGTTTTACGCTATATCTATGAAATTCTCTCGAACTCCCTACAGGACATGACTATCTTCCTGTAAACTTTTTGCACATCAATGAGTTAGGCTCCCCTCCCCCCCCCCCCCTTCCCAAATTTTGTGCTCCCCTGAACACCTTTAGATTTTAATCATCTGACAGATTACAGTACTAACTTCAGTGGGATCTTCTATATTTGTAACGATAATAACTTCATCATAAGAGCTAATTTTGATTGGACTTTAATCCAACTTGTAGAAGAAATAACTATTTAGTCTGTAAAAGGAGGGGGAAAGGCTATATACACACACACACACACACACACATAAATATATATACTAAGAAAAATACCATTCTACATATAAAATGCAGAAATTTGGTATAATTCAAATTTATTTTATATTCAGGTGCCTCTGACAACACTATACAGCTCTGGAATGCTCAAACTGGAGATCGTATAAGTATGTTGGACCTTCATGCCCAGATTCTTTCAGTATCTGTTTCTTTCAACTTAACCTATGTCGTTGTGCAATTGGCTAAAAGTTCATCAGTCCCAATCCTTAAACATCACAATAACCCTGCGAAAGGTATCACTCTAGATATGTTACCTGGACAAAAGGAGGAACTACCAAACTTGGGTAATATTTTTAAACTATTTTCTAAACTACTGATGCTTTAATATAATTTAAGTAGATTTAACCCAACAAGGCACCCAGTTCCATATATGGAACACCGACTTTAATCGTTCCTATAGCTATAAAACTATTAGTAGCGACATCTCTTGACATCTTGATAGAAGCTACTGACATTTAACAATGTAGTAATACGAGTCTTTACCTAAAGATGTCGTTCGTGTTTTTGTTATAGTGCGCTCAGTGTGAAATTTGAATGAAAGTGATACGTTAGTCGTTTGTCTGAATTCAAAAATAAAAAAAGAATAGTTATTGAACAGTTTTGATTCGAAAAAAAATACTGTGTGTTATAACGAAGTATATATTTTGCAGAGGTAAGTTGTTTTTTTTATATTACAATAGTAAACGTATTAGTAAATTATATTTTTATGTATGTTCCACATATGGTACGTTGAGCTAAAAAGTTGATTTTTCCGTAAAATATGGTTTTATTTTTATTAGTTTTCCCTATCTTCTGATCACTAATTACAACCTATATATTTTTGTCGCGCACTAAAAAAAAAATTGAGCCTTGTAGGGTTAATGAGTACTGTTCCAAAAGTAAAGTTTATGTTCAGTAAGTAAGCTTCATCATGCTTTTTTACAAGGAAGTTATAATTATTATTGAACAGAAACATACAATAGTAGAATACATTTTTGGCTATTTTTCTATATAGTTGCTGCCGACACTGACACATTTGTTGTATCGAGAAGTCAATTTCCATAAACCATCTTGGTAAAAATCTATGCCCAGCATTTTAATGATGTTCTTCACTACCTGCTGCACATCCTCATTGTTTTAAATATGACATCACGAAAGTGCCGACTTCAGTGCATGAAAAGGTGGAGATCTAATGGCGTCTGAAAGCCGTGTGATCCAATCTTTCCTATTTCAGGAAACGAATGTGTTCTTTTTGTGTGTCTTACTTCTAGGGATCTTTTATTATTGTCCAAAAATATAATGCTTCGACTCAAAAAACTTGGTCTTTTGCATTGAATGGCGGATTTCAGTTTGGTGAAAGTACAGTCGGTAACAAAAGTGTCCGAACACTAGCAAAAATTCCTATGTAAAAAAAGTACACTTCATACGGTTTTGTTAAATAAATCCTTATCGAATCCTGTTCTTAGTCAGTGTAAGAGCATGATTCGATAAGGATTTATTTAACAAAACCGTATGAAGTGTACTTTTTTTACATAGGAATTTTTGCTAGTGTTCGGACACTTTTGTTACCGACTGTATTGTACAACATTGATAGTCCTCCATGTTCCCATCAAAATTATACCTCTGGGGGTCACCGAAGCGGGAGAGCCATCCCTTCCGTGGAGGATCAAAATTGTGATGGCATATCTCCGGACCGTTCCAGACCGTCGCCAATTGCCCATTGCGCAGCACTAGTGAGACGTAAAACCAATCCATACATCCATCCCTGAAATGAAATTAATTAAAATGAAATGATACGCTTCATACTCGAAACCAATGTCAGCATAACATTCCCTGCAAACTGCAATTTTGATTTTTTTTTTTTTTTGTCACAAATGAATTAAAATGTTTCCACATCATTGAGACAGATTTTGGTCACTTCTGATGCAATGAAAATGTGCAACAGCCTGTGAAGAACTTCCTTAAATCGCTAGCTACTGATTTTTTATTAGGATGATTTCCTGAATTTGATTTCACATTATGAAAAATGTATCATTGTCGGTGGTGAGGGTCATTATGTGAAAAAATATCCAAAAGTCAGTTTTTTTTGTATCACATTGTGGGGTTTGTTTGTAATAAAACAGCTTCCTTGTGAAAATAATGACGAAACTTACTTTTAAAATATTCTTTGTTAAGAAAAAGGAGAATGGTGCTAAATTACAGAGAATGCATATGCACATAAAAATACTCGAATCATTAAAAACGAAAATTTCAATATGAAATGTATCTTATTTATATAACATAAGTACGGTGATGAAAGCAAACTATCACTCATGAATTTCTCAAAAACATCCACCAATTTCTAAATTTAATAATGATTAAAGCACTTATTAACAAGTGTTTTAGGAAATAATTATTCTCATCAAAATGAGTAAAATTTTCAGACAATTTTTAGTCATAACGTTAATGATTTTCAAGAAGTTTCATAAAAATATTTTCCCTTGCATGAACCAAAAGTGTGACATAAAATTCAGTAAATGTTGTACTTTCATTACCCAACTACCACACATGAGTATTGCATTCTGTCATAAAAAATTGTTATCAAGTTTTCACCTATTGTTTGTGTCCCACCCATTCTAGCTTCCAGAGGGACCCATTTCGGTAATTGGTTTTGATTTCCCACAAACATTTAAACTGTGGTCGCAGAAATGGAATATTTCAAGGAAAGCAAGGAAAGGCAAGTTGTATGTTCCTTTCTCTTTCCAGATCAAAATACATCTGGAATCAGCATTCAGACTATATCTGAACTCGTCAGTAAACAATACTCGAGTCCAGTCTTCTTAGCTCTATTGAACATGATGATGGCACACGTTTAAATGGACCCCTCTGGACGTCGGATTAAGTGGGACACAAACCATTAGTTTTCTCACCGACAGTCTGACCTCGTAAAGTCTTCGTGCAGCAGTAGAACGCTAATTTGAGTTCCTGTGATCGCCTGAAGGTCTAAAATCAAATCTCTTGTAGTCGCTTAGCAGTTTCTTTGAGACGATAATGACAGAAAATAGTCTTTTTACTCTTGGACGTCCTTGACCAGTCTATCTATCAACTGATACAATGGTTAAAAATCGGCTTCAAACTTTTGATATATCACTTTGAGGGATATTCAAATCTTGCGACCTCCAATCGTGTTTGATCTCCTTCCATTCTACCAGTTATTCATTACTTTTTTTTTTTTTTAATGGTGTCTTTGAGCTATAACTAATGAATGCTAATCACTTTCAGAAACCACATTCACTTTAAACAACACTACAGACCGGAATTCCAACACATATCAATTGCCCACCAGATTTACATACTTCATGCACTAATGTATGCGCAGAAGTGCAATTATGTGTTCCATAGTATTTAATTAGCGTAAATAATTGCAGCATTGGGATTTGTTTGCAGCATTAACTTAATGGGCACATTTTTTCTCATTATCCATAAATTTTTATGACCAGTGTATATAGATAACAAAGTGAATGCAATAGGTTGATTTCTAAAGAAATCAGCCTAAAAAGCAGTTATGACAATATGTGTCATATTTTGCAGCTAACAATGCCAATGGCATTGTTATAACCTTAAAAAAAATTCTTCATTACTGAAACAACATTTATCATTGACACTTTTATTTTAAAAGAGCTTCTACACAATATTTGAAAAAAAAAAAAAAAAAAATCAGGAATAATTGTTTTTGTTAATTATTATAAGAAGGGGCATTTTTCCACACAGAATAATAATTATCTTTGAATATAGTGAAATGTTAAATCTGTTGTGATTTCTTTCTCAAAAAATTATATATATTCCACATTGTAATTACCGTAAAATTCCAATTATAACCCTCCTTTCTTTTAGAAACAAAAATCGTTAGAATTAGAAGGTGTGATATTATCGGAAACTTTTAAAAAGCTAAAAATTTAGGAAAAAGTTGAGATTGTAACATCCAAGAGAATGGAAAGTTTTTAAAAAATGAAAACATCTGAAAATCACAGAGCAAGTTATAGTTGGGTGGGGGTTACTATCGGAATTTTACAACAAAATTAGTAAGAGCCCCATTAGACTCTGAAAAATTCAGTAAAACCTTTCATACTAAATTTAGACATGCAAGAGCTTTATCAATGTGTTTAGATAAATGCTAAAAATTTATATTTATTTATTTATTTACTGAGATAAGTATTTTAATTAAGTTAAAAAATAAGCAAGAATAGTGCAGATTAAAAAAAAAAGTTGAATATCATCATTTATCAAAAAGTTACTGCAAATTCATTGATAGTAGTCAGTTATTCGCATTGTGTTTTACAGATTTAGTTACATAAAATTTTTATTTGGTTTATTTTGCAGGGTCATACGGAATTCTTCCAAAAAGAGTTCACTTGAAAGGGAACTTAAAGCGTGAACAATCATTTGATTCATTGTTCTGGGATATGAAATCATCACCAAAACATGACCTCATTTCAAATCTGGATGATCTCAAGCGACAACCACTGCCGTTCACATCACCTGGCAATGTGTGGGACGGTAAAGCAAGAGGTATTAGACCATCAGATTCTCTTAGTATGCAACCAAAACCTAAATTAGCCAAACATAAACTGCTCAAAAAACAACAAAGTATGTTTGCGATTGTACCGGACCATAATCAACAACAGCCTTCTTTCTTGGCCAGAGACATAGAAGCCAGAAAAACTGAATTGCTGGCTAAAATTTCTGCAAACAGACAGATACTCAATGCCCCAGCTGAGAATCCATCAGAAAGTGAACAAGAACAAAAAAATGCAGATGTTAGTGAATCAACTGTGTGTGCAATAGCCTAACTGTAATAAATTTATTTATCCTTATATCGAGAAAAATTGCTTGCACAGTACTAACTGTATAGTGGTAAATAATGCTAAGTGTAAAAAGATGACAATGTAATTTAACAAATAATGAAATTGCCAAAGACTCATAAGATTTCTTCATATAATGTAAATATCTTCATCAAATGATTTTCTTTTAATAGACGGTGATAATGTAATTTTCACGAATTAGTGCTCATTATATATAGTTTTTGCATTTACAAAAAAGGCACTACATATTTAAATAGGTTACTTAACACAATATTTTTAAAAATAATAATAAAAAAATAACAAATTATTATTATTATTATTTTTTTTTTTGTATGCAATAATTAAACATTAGTCCACTTTGGTATTAAAAACATAGGTTTAAAAATATTTTTTTTTTTTGTTAATTATGAAATGAAAAGAGAAAATTATATAACTTTGACCTAAAAAAAATAAAAATAATAATAATAATGATTTAAGATTGGGGTTATATAAAATATTACTTGGAAAGTTCGCAAAAAAGGCATTATTATTTTCATATTTAAAATCCATTCAAAATAATGCACCTATAAAATGTATATGTCGAAACTGTATATGTCGTATATTTATCATAAAGAGATATTGCAAAAATAATGCTTATATAACATTATCTGCATGAACAATATCTAACAGAGCATTAAGTTAAAAACATCAGAGTTTGTAGTTTCTTTCTTTTTTTTTTTTTTTTTTCCCCTATTCTAAATTTAGCGATAATTCTAAAGTATATTCTACATTAAAATGAAATCAAAAATATATTTAATCAAATTAGCTGAAACCAGAAATGCATTTTCTATTGACAAATTATTTTATGTGATATATATAACTTTGTATACTTTTATGAAAAAATTATTTTCTACTTAACTGTGTCTGACATTACTGCAAAACTAATCTTCAGAAAGGTTAAGGTATGAAATGAATAAATATGAAGACATTAGATTATATAACAGCAGAAAATGTAAAAAGAAAAAAAAAAAAAAAAAAACTGCTTTACAAGAAAAATTAATTTTTATAATTCTGAAAAATGCAAAAATCTTAATTATTATGGTCAGAGAAAATTTCTTATTTTACCAATTTTATGAAAAAGTTTAAAACTGATTTTTAGTATTAATAGTAGTAATTCATGTAAAATTCGAAAAAAAAAAATTCTAGCGTTGATATTAAATATTAGAGTTTCAAAATACATTAATAACAGGCAAATGCATTAATTTCATAGAACATTCCAACTAATTCCATACATTAAATTTACTATAATTTACAATTTATAGTTAACATTTTTATTCCACCATTTGAATCTAGTATACATATATCTGAACAAAAATTAATATTATAATCCCTCTTAATATATGGTTACTCAAGTGCTCTGGTCGTAAGTATTCTTATACTTCACTAACTATGCAATATTTACTTGCAGCCAGAGGTGAATTTACAATTAAAGAGAGCAATTTTATTGAAACTTTATCTTATGAATACCGTCCAATTAAAGTAACCTTGAAATCATGCGTTAAAGTAATAATTAAGTACATAAATCAATTAAGATAAATTAATAATAATAATTAAAAAAAATCTATTATTTATGTCAATATAGAAACATCATTTTTAACATTCACCAGTTTAATTTGTGTGAGAAAAAGCAACAATATATCTTCCAAACTTCAAGAGAAATACAGAAGGCAGTAGATTCCCCCCCCCCCCCCCCCACACACACACAAGATTAGTTGAGCAAAATAAGTTGCATAAAAAAATATTCTCGATTAAAAAAATCTGCACATATTTTCATATGTATATAACTTAAAGCAAATTTTATTAAAAATAAATAAATATATAAATATCCAATGTAATTAAAATAAGGTTCTTTGTCAGAATTAAGAAAAAGTTTCATTCTATTTTGTTAAATTCACCTCTGTTAGCAAATAACATTTTTATATTACTCACTTTAGAAAAATTATGTAGCTGAAACAAATGTTTCTGTTTAATTTGAAAAAACAGCACAACTTCCAAGACTGTTGTAAACTTCTAGCTTAGCTTCATAGTTTGTTTGTTGTGTATATATGCACATAATTTATCAATATTGATTTTGAGAATAAGCCACCGAATACGCAAATCTTTACATCTATAATAAACACTTTTTTTTATACCTCCGCCTGTAAATTGTAGAAGTACTCAACTTGTTATTCGCAGCATGCTTGCCTTATGGATCGTTAGTAAAATTTACGATTTTCATTTAATTTTATTGATTTATGGACTAGCGTGAATTTTTAACAGATTAATCAGGATGATGGCGAAAATTCCGAAAAAGAACAACGAGGTTTTTGTCTCATAATAGCAAATCCAAAAGTTATTAATAAAAGATTCCTGATACAGAAAATCAAAATAAACACGACTCTCTGAAATCTCGTCAACAGTTTTTAGGACTTGAAAAATACGATTTTATCAGCAATAACCAACTAATGAACGTGCATACGTTAATCAGTCAATGCCAAACTAAAAAACAAAAAAGAATGAAACAAATGAAATTGACTGGCATATTTAATAGAATGTAACATTGTCAAATTCTTCATATTATTTGTTATTAAGCCAGTTTTAATATAATTATTATTATTATTATTATTTGTAAAAAAATGAACGATCTGCATTACTGCTATTTTAAATTGAATTGTTATTACATAATTGTTATTTTAAAAATTCAAACGTTATTTTAATTAATTTCGTTTTTGATAAGGGTTTGCATACATTTTTTAAAACTAGTTTTAAAAAAAAATTTCTTTAGGTGCTGTGACTGATATATGATTTCGAACTACATTTTTGGAACACCTATAATCTGGAAAAATCCGTAATCCAGCAATGTCTATTTCCTGCCGATGCCAAATTATCAATATTTCACTGTACATATAAATACTGAAATGAAGACTTTTTGCTCCCAACAAAAAAATTGGTCTCTTTGCACGATCCTAATAATTAGATTGAAATTAATTCAAAATATTGCATGCACCATCATTCATGCTTAAAGAACTGTTACCTCGACTTTGAAAAAAAAAAATATACTGAAACCTTTCTCAATGCAATGATTCATTTAAAAGTATGAGAAGAAAGAAAAAATATTTGTTTACAAATACAGTGAACTCTCGTTAAAACGGACCATCAAGGGCCGGCAGTTTTTGTCCATATTAACGAGAGTCCATTATAACAGGAGTTCATAAACTGAAGTTCTATAAACTCTAAAATTACTATTATGTACACATACACAGTATAATACGAATAAAAATTTGTTTCCTCAAACCCTTTTATTCACTAAAAATATAAACGCGTAGTAAAAACGATACTTACTTACAAAACTTCTTTTCTTCATATAGTACAACTTGATGTAGTACATAAAGAAAAAAGGTTGATAGTACATAATGGTTAGTTAGTCTATCTTAAAAAAGAAGTTATCTTGGTTTGTTTTTTTAGGATAAACGATCTTCTTTCTATGTCATTTTCAATTTTAGCCAATTGTTCAAAAATATTATCTGGAACATTTTCAGTCGAGTGATAAAATGTCTTAATTGCCAACAGCATATGACGGACATCTAGTATACTTGGTGGAGAGATTTCCACGTCAACTTTTCCTGTTTAAAAAAAAACTTGAATTTAAAAAATTTTTGGGAACTGATTCTTTTTCGAAGAAAGTAAGCTTTGAGGGAAAAAAATGTCCATCTTAACGAATGAATTGTACGTATAAAGCGATGTTTATTACATGAAATTCCTATAGACCTTAGCTGGGGATTCTGGTTTTGTACGTAATAACGAGAAATCCATCATAAACGGGACCATCTTAACGAGAGTTCACTGCATAACATATATTTGACTTAGAAGTGATAACTGCATTTTCAATAACAGTTAAAATTAATATAACACTGAAATCCTTAAAACACAGATGTAAAGATTTGCAAAACTATTTCTGATCATTTGTATACTTTATTCTATAACTGTTATATTTTAATATTTTTTGTTTGTTTTGTAGATAATATATGTAAAGCTTTTTATTCCTATCAAACATTTCCCCATTCTGATTAATTTTTCAACCCTAAATGTGATGCACAAAGTGAAAAAGAGCTTGTGTATATATAGCACTGGGTGTAAGCATTGTTTGAAATGTTATAAAATGTGTTAAAATATTAATGTAGAGTATATGATGATAAATAAACCTGTTGACATTATAATATATCTAAACAGATAAGCCCGGTTACAGCGTAATAAATGCATGTGAAGTTCAGAATGTTTTCTTGTGGCAGTCTTAAGTGGAGAAAAACAAAAGAAGCATTGTTTGTTATATTTGTCGATTTTCTCTGTGCAACTGTTAATTATGCTAGTTAATCCTTAAGACAGATAAAACACTGATGACTAGACGATACTTTTTAGATTACCTTTTAGTAATGTATTACTATATGTGCAGCAAAAATCAATAGTTAGAATAATGAAAGACTTTCTTCCCTAACAAAAAAAAAAATCACTGAAAATAATCATTAGTTTAAAAATGCCTTTAACCCTTTAACGTACACTACATATTTTCTTTTGAAAATTGCTAAACTAATTTCAGAAATGGCTGTTAGACCCAAACCTAATCATTAATATGTAAAAACAAAAAATTAGCATTTTTTAATTTTCTCGAAAATTTTTGGTTTTAAACATCTATATCTTAAACTGATTAAATTTAGATAATAATTAAGTTACTAAACAAATAATTTAAGTAAACACTATAAATTGCAAAAACTCACAACAGCTGTTTCTAATCAAAATGATAACACAATCTTTCATCAAGTGAAAAAACTAGGCTTGAGTTCATTATCCAAAAGCAAGATACATTTAAGCTTATTAAGAAATTTAACCTGACTTCTGTACATGGCTTCCTCTGAAACATCATTTGTTTAATTTTTGAGTAGTGCTGCCATAAAGTAAAAAACGAACAAACCTTTAAAAATTGTTTATAACAAGTATTGAATGTTAAAGGGTTAAAATAATAGATATAAGAAAAGTAACATTCTGTAATATATGCACCTTTTTCTAAATGTTTAGTTATTTGTCAAATAATATTTAAGATAATTTAAAATATGATAAGTTTTACTGAAATATGAAGGAAAAAAAAATTCTAATGTTTAAAATAAAATAAGCAAATTTTGTAATAAGATAATGCAAATATATTGTAATTTCGATATAATGGGACCAACATAAATGCTCAATTTTAATTCAGCTGATGTTGATAGACAGTAATAAAAAAAATGTTGCCAATAAAATAGAATTTTAAAAATGGAGGTATTAATTGTAGATAGTTCATAAAAATGTCATTTAAATTTTTTATGTATAATATAAAATTATAATTATGAAATTTGGTTTCTATCTATTTATTCCAAATTATTTACATTGTATTTTATTTAATCAAATTTAATTAAATTTTAAGATGAACCACAATCCAAGATTCAAATAGATTGATTTTTAATCAAAAAGCTATTTCAAGTAATGTTTTAAAATATTATTTTGATGGAATCAAATATTTATTTTTGTAAATTAAACTGTTAAAAGTTCTAAATAAATAAATTTGCTTTAAAATGTTGTAGTTAAAATCAAATCTTTTAAAACATATACAAGGAAATAAGAATCTGTACGAAATTAAATGATATTATGAAAAACTGTAATTGCAATTATCTTAAACTTTTTGCTTAAATAAAATCCCATATGATAAAATAAAAAATTTTTTGTCTCTCTCTCTTTAATGACTAATCTTAAAATTATACCTTTTAAAGTATGAAAGTAATATATCTTTGATTACTGCACTTACCAATAAACTATAAAATCTTACTAATTTAAAATTAGTAGAATAAAAATAAAAGAGTTCCAAATTGGATACTTATGACTAAATTTTTCATAAGAATATTAGAATATTGATTTTAGAGAGTAAAAGAACAAATTTTGTTAGAAATAATGAATTTTTATTTTCTAAGTTTTACATGATAGCCCTATTTTTATTTTTATTTTAATTAAAAGATAATTCATGCATTTAATAAATATCTCAATTTAAATTTTAGCTAAAAATCCTAGATGCAATAATAACCAACTAAAAAAAGATAAAAATAAATAAATAAATAAAAGTTACCAATTAGCTTTCTAAGAGAAAATTAAATGCAAAAATTTTAATTAAAAAAAAAAAATGTGTAAAACTATGCTGTCAATTTAAATAATAATAATAATATACAAAACTGGGGAAAGATTTTCTTTAAGTGATTTAATTCACTATTCTTTAAAGAAAACAGCAAATAATGCTTAATTTGTAGCTTTAACTAATTAAATTAGTATGGAAATTTAGTAGGAAATTAATTTCTTACAATATATAATTTTATAATATATATATATATACACACATATATATTAAAATTTAAAAGAAAAATTTATAACATCTAAAACAACCCAAATCCTTCTAAATATAGTGCAAAGCTCTAAATTAATCAATTTACAATATGAACACATACATTTTCTTTTTATAAAGAATCATAATTTTTCAGTATTAAATCTTGCTATCAAATGCTTCTGAAATACATACATAAATGAATACACAAAAATAAAAGTTTTAGTGTTAATTTTTCATTGAACAAACCTTATAAATAAATTTATAATTGTTATTTTCATTTATTTACTTATTTATTGAGGGTAAAAAGTGTTTGTTTAAATAAGCTTTATGCTTTATTTAAAAATAAATAAAAATAAACAAAAATAAAAATATTTTGGAAGTATAAAAATTTCTTATATTTTAAATGAATGATTTAGAATTTCATGATAAAAGTTAAACATAGTGCATAAAAATAGATACCCATGTCATGAAAATAACTTTTTAATATGGAATATGTTAAAACTTGTGATAACACATGATGCAAAAGTGGGGAAACATTAAATTTTAAATGTTTTTCACCTAGATAAGGAAATTTTATGCTTAGGGTAACATCCTGTTTTCATAAGTTTTTAATATTCTAATATATATATACATATATATATATATATATTATATAAATTAAAGATTTTAACATAAATTTTATAGCCTAACTAACACTCATAATAAATTGTTAAAACATATGCATTTAATGTCCATATTTCCATTTAAGGCAACTTTTTTCATAAATTGATACTAACATATTTTTATAAAAAATAAAATTAAAAAAAAGAAAAAAAACTCTAAAGATAAGGAATATGTAAAAATTAACGTGCAATTATTTATATCAACATTTTATAGAAAACCATATTTCTTTCTTATGTGTTAAATCTATCTTTAAATCCTCAGACTTTATCATTCTCTTTATCTCTTGGAAGAATGATATAAGAGAAGATAACATGTCCTGAAAAATATGAAGCCAAAATCGTAACCACAGCAGGCATTAAGTAATACAGTTATAATAAGGAATTCTGCATTGTTACTGTGAAATTATGTAATATGGATCATTTGAGATGAAAGACATTAAAACTATAGGTCTCAAAGCTGTCAAGTCAAATAAATAAAAACACAACACTAGACTATGTTTCGGTAGATTCAATATGGCTCCAGCAGTAGCCTTGGCTGCCACACAGATTATTATACAGATAGGACACTCCCGTATATTCTTCGGTATGCAAAATTTGACTGCAAAGACCTGCAACGACTGTAAGTTTCTGGAGCTCTCCAGCTTATCTTATCGCTTGTCTTATTTTTATTGTATCTATGTTCATATCGTAATATTAGTGCAACGTTAAACCCAACATCTAACCAATTAACTATTGTATTGATGTTTACGTTTGGCAACGAACTTGATTGTCGAAAGCAATTTATTTTAAGAAGCAAGTACTAAATATTAAGCAAATAAATTTCGAAAATATACATAAATCTACAATATTTTTTTCATTTTAAAGCATTTTGTGTTATTTAAACCAAGCAATGTTAAATATTTAAGATTTCACACTGCTATTTCAGAGTTACAGTTTGTTATTTTAATCTGTACTTGAATAAGAATATGTTTGGCAAAATATATTTTAAAACATAATAAAAATTAATTTTATTTCTTAGAAGAATAGCTGTGAATGCTTTTATTATGATTTTGTGAATTCAAAAATAAGAAAAAATGAAGAAAAAGAAAACTTCACATACTAACATGCTACTAACCAATCGCAAAAGAGAAAAACAATGTTTAATCAAAGATGCTAATCATGTAGACTTCACACACACAGTTTCCTTCTGTTGACACTAGTAGTGCCACTATATTTCCGGTTCGCGTTTTAGCTTCACTGTCCTATCTGTATAGTAATCTGTGGGCTGCTATTGCTGCAGCCATTTTGAATAGACACCACCAACTTCATTTGCCCTGCATGCTAATATGCCATATTCCGCCAACTCATGTATCATTCTTCCTATATTTACGATGTAAAAGAATACTTCAAACATTCAAGAGGTTATTATAACATAGTGCTATAAAATATGTTACTTCTTAACAACACAAACTTATCCTTAGAATGGATAAACACATTGCAAGGTCATCAACCTTAGAATCCAACTTAATATGCTAATTTATTCTTATAGTTTATATTAGTTTTATGTCAATTTGGTTACTGTACATTATAATAAAATACCTACAAGTAATGTTTTATACTGTTTTATTTGTGATGTAATAACTGTCAATGTGAATTCAGCATCAACTAGACAGTAAAACTACAATTGAAGTTCACATCTTGCACTGATGCAGCACACACAAAAAAATTTGAAGATAAAAAATATTTGCACTGCTTTAAGTGTCAAATGTGTTCAAAAATGTACATCATCATTGTAGATAGTTTGTATGGCTGATATCAATAAATATATTTACATTCTTTCAAGTGTTTTCTATCATTTTGTTCAATCTCAACTGTTCATTTGTATCACAGCTAGGCAAACTTTCCAAGTACCAATACTAGATTTTTTTTCCTTTTTTAAACAAATAAATAAATTCTGAATGAAGAACTTTTACATTTTAAATGTAAGCATATTTAATAGGGATGAAACAGATATCCTGTGTCTGGACGAATTCTAGACCAATCCTTTGCCAGCCGTAATGCTCTAAACAGTTTTGCCAAGTTTAGGGTCTTATTCAACTACCACCAATAATTTTGAGGAGTGATATTTCATATACACAATGAATGAATAACCTTCGAAGTGATCAGGCAACCTTTGCAGTTAAAATTTAGTGGTGGATATTGAATGAAAAGGTCCCTAAATTTTGCAAAACTGACCAGAGGAGTGAAATTAAATAAGACCAGGGAATATTTCAGGCATGAGAGTGCAAAAAATTAAAAAAAGAGGAAACACGCGTGTTCATAAAATTAATTTCAAATGAAAAATAATGCACGAGGGCAAAACTATACAAATATGTTCATAAAATTTATTTTAAATGAAAAATAATGCACACAGGGAAAAACTATACAAAATATTTTTAAAGTGACAAATTAAACTAAAAGAATAATACACATCAACACAATAAAACGTGTGTAAAAAAAAAAAAAAAAAAATCTAGCTAGCAATCAACATTTAATCATTGATTGGTGGTGAAAAATGGGAAAGGGGGGAGTGAAAAGTAATTCATGAGTGAGAAATATTAAACACAATTCTACTTCTTTATGGGTTCTAGAATATCAAAGTTTTAAATTGACATTTTTGCTGTGGATGGATTAATATTAAAAAATAAAAGACTTCCCACAGAATATTTGATCGGCGATGGCTAGAGATTAAAAAAAAAGGGGGGGGGGACAAAAAAAAATTATGAGTGAAAAATATTGAATAATTCTGTTCTTTTACATGTTATAGAATCTGATAAAGCAAGTTCAAAATGAATATTGACATTTATATTTTAGATGGAGAAAGATTGAGAATCTAAAGTCTTTCGTGGAGCGTTTGAACACTAATCGTTATTGGAGTTTGATTAAAAAAAAAAAACGCGGAATTAACGGAAATCACATAAAAGCGGAAAATCGCAGATCCGCGAAAGAATCTCATGCCTGAATTTAATAGATTCACTTCCCAGTGCCACTATTTTTCACACAGGCGCACATAGTTATGCATTCACCGTTTCAGAAACATTACTTTTTCGATTCCTCCCACTCCCCTCTTCTCTGAAATAAGTAAATCCATCGAAAACACTGTCAAGGTCACATTTAAAATCCTTTTACTGTATCCCAAAGCTGTGGAATTAGTTTCACTGGTAGTAGTGCAAAACAAAGGATCGCACTTCAGAAGAATGTAAATACACACCTGAGGCAGTTAACACATCAGCATCTTGAGATAGTGTGATATGAAAAATCACACATTCTTTCTTAAAATTTAATTGCTTTTAACTTCTTAAAATTATTCATTTTCCCTGTTTAAAAGACTTCTTTAAATGAAAAGAATTACATTTATTTTCTGCGGAGGCGAATGTTACTTTCTTTCAGATATCACAGATTTAAAAAAAATGTGGCTGCTCGTGATTAATTAATGTATACCAAATAAGTCCAATAATTCTATCAGCAGTTAATATACATATAGAAAAATAGTTTTTGAAATGCGAGGGAAAAAAGTTATTATTTTCATAATACTCAATCTGTCAACAGATAATTGCGAAACAAAGAAATGACAGAGGTGAAAGTGAGTCAGAGAGCTAAAAATACTGATTTTACTGGCTAAAACTGGAAAAATACTGAACAAATACTAACCAGTTTTAAAAAATTAAACAATAAATAAAAATTAAACATACAGTCAAAACAATTTTATTGTAATATATATTAAAGAACTTTAAAATTTATCAGCTGATAAAATATGAAATAAATATATAAATGATAAAATAATTAAAATTTGAAATTTTTGATAAGAATAAGTACTAAAACTTCAAATTAATTTTTAGATTGATACTCCTACAAAACAATATATAAATATTACAGAAAATGATTTACAAGAACTTTGAATTTTTGAGTAATTTTTGAAAAGTTTCATCATTGGCTGGTGTATATACCAATAGATACTGGCCAATTTTGGCAGGGAAAAAGAAAAAAAAAAAAAAAAAAAAAAAAAAACAGGAGATTTTGCATAATAAATATGCAATGGAAAAAAAAAAAAGAGAGATTAATGTTTTCCAAATTAAAAAAAAAAAAAAAGATCTTTTTCATTGAAAAACATGTTACTTAAATTATAAAGATTACAAAGTAAAAACTGCATTTTTTTAAGTTGCTGTTTTTTACTTTCTTCTATATGTAATATAGAGAAAGTATTGGATTCGCGAAAATTTTCGACCTCCGTTTTTTGACGGATCTACACGTTTTGGGATGTCCTGAACACGAATTGATAGTTTTTAGAAAATGTCTGTCTGTCTGTCTGTGTGTCTGTCTGTCTGTCTGTGTGTCTGTATCATTTTTTTGTGGACGCTGTATCTCACGAACATATGAATGAAATTTAACCAAACTTGGTATTTAGTTGCACCCTGACATGAACTGGTGCCCATTAGATTTGGGGATCAATAGTTCAACAGGTGGCGCTGTAATCGCATTTTATGCAAATTTTTAACATGGCAGCATAGGACAAAATTCCGTATAAATGGGCATAATGAGAGTTATTTTAAACTTGTGATTGTAAAATTAATTTGAATTATTGATGATAGTAGTAGTTAACTAGGAAAAAAAAATTGTGCATGGGGGGGCATCGGTTCCCCCCCTAGGGGGGAAGTACCCCCCCGGGGGGGTTAAATTTTGAAGATGGGTATCATTCGAAAGATCTCGTCAATACCTTTAAAACGAATGGTTGAACCATAAATCTGTGATAATTTAAAACAAAGTTATCGATTTTTTTTACTTTTAACAAAAAAAAAAAAAAAAAAAAAAAAAAAAAAAAACTTAGAAAAAAAATTCGATTTTTTTTTTTTTTTTTTTTTTTTTTTTTAAATTATTGTTAGTGATTGAATATGTATTAATTTTCACAAAAAAAAAAAAAAAAAAAAAAAAAAAAAAATTTTTTTTTTTTTTTTTTTTTTTTTTTTTTTTTTTAATATTGTTACTGATTGAATATGTATAGGAAAATATAGAAGAAAGTCTTGTGGTGGCCACAACATACTAGTTTTTTTTTTTTTTAAATTCCTAATTTTTAAACATTTTGTTAATGGATAAAGAAAACTGCGTGTTTCAACAAATATAGAAAAAAATGCATGAATTTTGTTTATTTTTCATTATTTTTTTTTAATCACATGTCTCAAGAATAAACAATGAAAAAAAAAGTGTCAAAGTTAGTGAATTTGTGCTGAAATATTCAAGTTTGAGGGGAACCCCAAAATTAACCAAAACTGTACTTTTGTGCATCAAGTAGTATTGTGAGGTTGAACCACTTAGGTGCTATGGAAGGATCTCTTCTGAGTAAGTATACCAAGTAGAATCAAATGACAATAATGCATATTGTTTCTTCAACAGTTGTGTGTGTGTCTCAGTCTGTAAGGCTCCTGTGGCATGAAGAAATGACAAAATTTTCACAGAAAAGCATGCCACTGAAAAGTTTTGTTTTTTACTAGGCAAAAACACAGCAGAAACTGTTGTGGTGATCAGGGTTTAAACTGCCATTAGTTTTTTTAGCATTTTGCTAAAAGGTATCATATTTTGCTAAAACATGTTGGTCAGAATTTCGCTAAAAAGCTAAAACTGGATAACTGTATAAAATATCTGTATATAATAACTCGGATTTTTTTTTTTTTTTTTTTTTTTTTTTTTTTTTCCCTTTTTTGTAATATTTGCGGGCAAAAACTACGAAAGGACTGAAATTTTTGGGAATGATTATTTATATAGTAATTTGGATTTATTTTTAATTTTTAATGATTGAATTTAAATGCAAAAATATTTAAAAGTATGTCAGAATTCAGAATTTGATTCATAGAAGCATTCTTAGCACTAGTATTTCATGATTATCTACCACTACACTTTACTTAATTTTTCAATTGTTTTTTCATTTTACACATATGATATGAGTACCTCTTTTTCTATTGTTAAAATCAAAACATAGTTCCCCTGATTCATATTTTTAAAGTCACAAATATGGATGCTTGGTTAAAATTATCAATGAACAAAAGAATAGAAAATAAAACAGGATAACAAAGCTAAGTAAAAGAAATCAATGGTATCCAAAGAATTAACTTTTGAAAAAGCTAAAATAGTGCTTGCCTATTTTCGTTAAAATGCTAAAGTAATTTTTTTGCCAGGTTAAACCCTGGTAGTGATGCAAATAAAAAGCTTACAAAGAACATGGTCACAGTAAAACTTAAAGTGTATGAATGATTTGCTTGGTTTAAAAAGAGGAGAAATGAAATTTTCATCAACTGACTATGGGCAATTTTAGGGGGTAAGATAAGTTTGAGTTAAAAACTAGGTTAAAAATGAACCTTTCACAAAAATTAGTTTTAAAATAAGAAATATATATATCAAACTTTATGAATAAGTTAAAAAGCTGGACTGACCACTAGTGGGTAACTTAAAATATCAATTTAGGCTTAGTGGAATGTGTGTCATAGTAATTCTTCTAATGACAGCTATACTACTATCACACTACATTTGAGAGAAAAACACCAAAAAACTCTTAACAGTTTAGCTGATAAGCGCAACTTTATTTCAAACCAAGCACTTTCTGTCCAGTAGCTTTGAAAGCCAAAATTTTGTATGGAGTGTTTTTATTTTTTATATTAAATAGTTAGTATGCTATGGTTATCATAAAACTTTCTTTTGTATCATTTGATATAACAGTATCACTTTTTGGATAATATGCACAAAAATTTAATCAACATAGCTTCTCCCAATAAATATTTTATATGTGCAGTTTTCTGCAATTTTAACCAAATGTTAAGATATGGCCATTAGAAAAATCACAGAAAGTGAATAACAACAGTGTCACTTAAGGTTTGATATACAGCCAAATTGAATCAACATAATTTATCATAGCTATCTATCTCATATATCAAGTTTGGTACATTTATATACTTCAGAAGCTGAAATTTTCCCCATGAACAGAGTAAAATTGCAGCAAAAACACCACTTGTCAGCTGATATGCACCCATATTGAATCAGTATAATTTTTCATCTTTGTTATCACAAATATCAAGTTTCGTGCACATATAGACTATAGAAGCTGAGAAATAGCCTGCCTTTAAATGGAGAAAGTTGTATAGCTGTGCCATCTATTGAGAAATTAACCATACCATTGTTAAATTCTGTTTGTTAGTTTGTGATATATGGTGTCACAAAATATTGGTAACACACAGATAGACATTTTATAAAAATGGTCGAATTATGTTTAAGACTACGGATGTATCAAATATTGGGTATATTTAATTTTGAAGAAAAAAGAAAAAAAAAATTATTCACCAAGCCTGAAAAGTATATGTTTGGTATTTGGCCTATTCAGCCATATTACCGAATCAGTGGCATATCCAAAGGGGGCGGAGGGGGAGGGGGGATGATGGGCTGCAGCCCTTCCCAAAATTTTGTAGAAAGTTTTGAAAAAATAAAGATTAAGAGTAATATGCATGATTTCTATACACTATGAAAGATTATTGAACTTAACTCAGTCCTCCCCGAAATAAAACCCTGGATATGCCACTGTACCAAATATTTGGTTTGGCCAACTATTCATCTAGCAAAATTTTTAAAAAGTCAATTTTTTTAAATTTTAAATTACTTGAAAAAATTCTTATTTAGCTGTTATTTTTAATTAGCATTAAATTGTGATTATTCAGAAAAATTGTCAAATAAAATGTATTTAAATGAACACAACTATTTTATATATCTACTAGAGTAATATAAAAATAAAATTAATTATACAATAAAAGACTTCTATGGTAACAAGTAGTGCTGGGCAATGTTGACATTTCTTAAATCAATATATTGTTCGTCTAAAATACCGATATAAGGATATATCGATTTAATGCAGCGTTACCAATTGTAGGGTATAATCCCTGCACGTATGGACTTTTAGCAGTTTTCTTTAGAATGTAGAGACGGTTTATAGTTAGTTTGTTGGGTTTAATGTCTCAGTAGTACAGCGTTACAATATAAATAATTTGGTGTTAGTTTGAACCAAAACATGGTACTGAAGTAGCTGCAACCACCTCATGGTTTAACTTTTTACCATCATTTGTTAATTTTAGATAAACCAAATATTAGTATTATGAAAAAAAGAAGAAAAAAAAAAAGAAAGAAAGAAAAATCAAAATTTGCCGAGACGGGGATTGAACTGAAGTTTTTCTTGTCTCAAGTCAAACACTCTGACACTGTGCCATGCTTTTGCCCACTTATTATATTTCGTTGATTTTCATAAAAGGGATTAAATTTCCTAGGGTCTTATCTTAACCCATAAGTGAATTGTTGCTCAAAATTTGCCATTTAGCCTATGTTTTCAATCTCTCTTTTAATTTAATCTTGGTTTGGTTTCAATAGGAATTTTACTGATTTATACTTTCCTTGTGAGTGGATGTATGGTAGCTCCAATTTTGGTGCAACTTAAATTCAATCGCAGGAAGTAGAAAACTTTAAAATGAGGTTGAGCCATATAATGGTATTGCTTATAGCATTACTCCATATATAGTCGGATATAAAATTATTCAAGCGCTAGCAATATTTTCTATATAAAAAATGTACACTTAATACTGCTCTGTAAAATAAATTCTTGTCAAATCATGTTCTTAGTTCGTCTAAGAAACAGCCTTCTGATAAAGATATAATGCTTTAATACTAATTATTATAAAATTATTCATTATTTTCCACAGTTCAAAATTTATACATCAGTATAATTAATATAGCGCAGTTTTGTTTTATCACAAATTATATTATATGGACTCGTGACGTGACATTTCATGAGTAACATTCAGAACATTTAGAAACACCCCAATTTATTATTATTATTTTAACAAATTGATAAATTCAGAATTTTACTGTTTCGTACTACTTTGTAATGCACTAAAATATTTATATGCCCCACTTACATGCATATAAATTGCAAAATTGCTAGTATCAGCAGAAAATTGCTAATTAAGAGAAGCACTTCACACATGTTATTAAATTTCTAGTGCCTTGAATCTCCTAATAAATATAATTCTTAATTAAAATTTTCTAAAATATAATTCTTTTTTAAAAGTTTGCGAGATTTACTTTTTTTATTGAAATTTTAAAATTTTTACTTATTTTAGATTAAATTACATGAAATATTACAAAAGACAAAAAGGCTTAAATAGCTAACTCAGTATAGGGAAATAAATTTGATAGAAAGAACAATTTGGTGCATTTGAAGAGGGGAAAAAAAAAAAAATCAATTTTCACAGCATTTAAAATTATTTTTAAATACTCATACTGTTCGAAATACCCATACCTTCGAGTACCCATACCCTTTAAATATGCATACCTTCCAAATAAATAAAAATTAGATATTAAAATATTAAAATAATCATATCTAAAATAACGCCGTTGGTTGAATTAATTTATTTTTGACAATATGACAATGTCGTATTCTGTACTAACATTAATGAATTAATGAAGAAATATTAATTACATAAAATATTAATAAAGAATAGTTAATTCACTTATCTAATAGACATAAACTGGGATTTCTTATTTATAAATTATAGGAACTGGCAAAAAATATAACAAAAAATAGCAGAAGAAAATACTAATATTGATAAAATAAATCTCTTGTAATCAAACGAATATTGAATGAATGAATAATCCCATTTCAACTACCCAAACTTAACTGGAATGCTTGTAGCAGAAATGAGAATCGGTTTTCATTTTGCTTCTGCACATGCGTTAAAACTGCAATCATGGCTCATCGAAAGAATGCATCTTTTAAACCGATATTCTCTTTTTCCCAGTGCGCCTGCGTAACACTAAATCGAAACGGCATTTCGAATTAATATTATTCGCTTGATTTTTTGCGGTTTCATTCAGTCAAGATTTTTATGATTTAATTGTCCATGAGTGTGCATGCTTGACTAAATCGTTATCCCGTTGAATGAATATGAATAGCTATCTGGCATTATTCCAGCATAGAATCGGTTTAGTCTGGAATCAGATTTTCCCGTGCTTTGATGTTTCTGCATCGATATTTTACGTAAGATGAAATTTTTAAATCAGATAAACGATATTAGCGTTAAATCGATATTTTATTTTACATCGATATAAAGCCCAGTCCTAGTAACAAGAAATATAAAAGAAGATATAATAAAAAAGAAATAATATAACAGAAATAATAAAAGCGTTATCTCTTATTATTTTTCGAATATTTCTCTGAAGGAAAATCAGCAACTGTTTTTATTAATCGAACCTGAAGTATCTTTATTAAAATTTCATAGAATCATCAATTTGAATTGACTTATTATGGGCATTTTTCTGTTTTAATTGAATCTTTATTTTAGAAAATAAATTTATTTTTATCACTTGATCTTTGTTTTTCTTGTCAAAGAATTGGTTCACTGAAATCTTTCTAATTTGAAAGTTATGTGTGTGTATTTAAAGTCGAGTTAACAAGGAGCATGTGTAATCCACATGATATTGTGATCTAGAATATTTTAAGAGATCATAGATCACTGTCATCTAACAAAATTTTAAATGTTTATTAAAAAGCCTAACTTTTAATATTTTTCATTGCTGTGTACTCAGCATCTCACCACTATTTATGCATAGTAATTTTGTATAATGATTGTCTACATTTAAACAAGCCACCATTTCTGACTCTTAATTTTCTTACATTAATTTTTCATGATTAAAATGAAAATACTACTGAACGTGAATGATGGTATTGAAAAAGTAAGAAAAAAAAACACGCATTGATATCTGAATATAAGAGTAATCAGTGGGCCTAATAGTTAATATTCGGTTTGCTGTATATTCATTTTTTAGCCGAATAGTTAGTATTTGGTTCGCCGAATATTTGGTATTCGACCAAAACTGCTATTTGGCATATCCCTAGTTAAGACATCTCAAAACATGTAAATCAAATCTTTTGAAAACTGGAGTTAAAAAAAAAAAAAAAATCTCAAGCTCATGCTTTTTTCTACATAAGAAGAAATTAAGAATTCTTTAATGTTAAAGATCTGAAAGATTTCTTTAATTTAAAAATTTTAGAAAAAGAAAACTGACGTTATATGGCTTTTGGTTCTATCTGTGCTGACAAATACAATTTAGAATTTTAAGAAAGATAGGGAACGGGGAAGACTCCACAAATTTGTGTATGACTAAACTCAACAGTATTTAAAATCGAAATTAGTTAACATTTGGTTTCTTAGAGCAAAATGAGAGAGTTTTTTTTTTTTTTTTTTTTTTTCAGCATTAGTTTGTTCCTATAACTCAAACTCTTCTTTAAAGTTTTTTTTTTTTTTTTTGCATTTTTTTTAACATAATTTTTGCAATGCTTATACAGGTCAAATTTTTAGATTCTGCAGCTTCTTTAATATTTTTTGTTGCATCACTCAATAACGCAAGGACTGCTGTTTTTTTTTTTTTTTTTTTTTTTTGGGGGGGGGGGGGGGGCATCAATGGTTATTTTGATGGATAGTCAAATAAAGCCAAATGATTAGTCAGTTTAACTACATTACTATGTACTAGAGATGCACAAGACAAAATGTGCAATGTTTATGGATGTGCACTACCTCTAAGGAGTCGATAATGATTATCGAATTGGTGACTTTCAGGATTGCAATATCGCTGATGAATGTTTTATTTAGCATATTTTTATATTTAGAAAAAAAAAAAAAAAGATTTTAAGTTTATAAGAAAAGAGAAGTTTAAATATAATTAGGCCAGAAATACTGATTTTAAAGACTAAATTCCTAAAATACTGACCTAGCTGAAAAATACTGACTTTTACTGACCCATTTTTCACCCTTGAAATGAGTGTAGTTACATCTTGCGGAAATGCGATTTATAACTTGTAATTTGACTTAATCTTCCGTAATGTCAGAATTAAATGAAAAGATGAAACAATGAAATTTATCATCATAATTTTTCAACGAATTTTGACTTTCAAAGAAAGTGTAACGTATTTTTGGCGAAGAAAAATCTAAGCTATAATATTTGAAAATAAAACATGAAAATGTTCCTAACGGACTTAGAAAACTGGTGTTCCTTAGAAGGCATAATTTGGCGAAAGTTCTTTTTGAAGTTAATGTTTTTTGCCAAACTTCTTTTTCACTTTTGCTCTGTTTGTTGGTCTCAGAAGACCTACCTTTTCATCCTCTCAAAATTTGTATTCTCCCCATGCTCTTTGAATTAATTCAAAATTTCTTTGTTTTTTGAATTTGTAAGATCTTCAATGATGATGGACTGCAATAAATAACCAATTAAAGATTTTGTCGTTCCTGAGTTATCTCCCTACCATAATGCATGTTACAGTTTATCTTCATGGCTTTTTAAGAAAATTAATTTACAGTACTTTAGCTTGTTAAAAACGAAGCATAATTTCATAAAATTTAATAAGTTACCTTATCTTGCTTCATTCTTTGCGTGAGCTGCTTTCGGCTCGGGGCCCCGAACCTTCCTCAGACGTTGCTCGAGTGGCAAGTGGTCGCTCCTCTTGATCTTCCTCTTCACCTGTAATTAGGCGGCGCCACTGTGTGTCTATTCAGATTCTTGATTCATGGTCATTAATCGAATTGCGCTCTTAAATGATTTCTACGGTTTCGCGATAGTAGGCATAAGTGGAGTTTTCATAGTTTGCTAATTTTTTAACGTCATTGAATTGGATATTTATTTCGTTTTCGCGGTAGCTTTTTGATAATGCGGTGGTGTTTCTCTCATACTTTAAATCGTTCTGGTGTTCTTTAATTCGTGTACTTATTTTTCTTTTTGTTACTCCTACATAACAACCTATGGGCACTCCCATATTTTGTTTATAACAATAAATAAACAAAATATGGGAGTGCCCACGGGGTCCCCGATATCCGGGATAATAGCTGAATTTAAATTAAGAAATATGGAAAATAAAATTTTAAAACTCCTAAACGATAAAATATTTTTCTGGGTAAGATACGTAGACGACGTCTTCGCTGTAATTCACAAAGATCAAGATGTTAGTGAAATACTTAACGAACTCAATAAGTTAGATAGGGACATAAAATTTACCTGTGAACGCGAGATTAAGAATCAGATTAACTATTTAGACGTAAAAATAACACGTGAAAATATCAGTTTAAAAACCACAGTATATAGAAAACCAACAGCTAGCAATGAAATAATCAATAACCGTAGTAAAACTCCATAAAAATATAAAGTAAATGCAATCAGAAGTTATATAAACCGCGCAATTTTAATCTGTACAGATAAGTCCGATTTGAAAAAAGAATTAAACTTTATAAAAACACTAACCACTGAAGCCGGCTATCCAAAGAACATTGTAGAAAAGTTATATAAAAAACGAATTAGACAATTAAATTATATACACAGCCATCAGAATTCACCAAAGAAATTTACCCATTCTATTCCATATAACCAGAGAACATCCATTAAAATTAAAAACGCTGCCAAGAAATTAAATGTTAATATCCCAATTAAGCCAAACCAGAATGTTTTTCAAATGATAAGGAACGATAAAGATAATATATCCCCCATAGAAACTGCCGGAATTTACAAAATCCCCCTTAAACATAATAATGGAGAAACAGGTTGTTATGTAGGAGTAACAAAAAGAAAAATAAGTACACGAATTAAAGAACACCAGAACAATTTAAAGTATGACAGAAACACCACCGCGTTATCAAAAAGCTACCGCGAAAACGAAATAAATATCCAATTCAATGACGTTAAAAAATTAGCAAACTATGAAAACTCCACTTATGCCTACTATCGCGAAACCGTAGAAATCATTAAAGAGCGCAATTCGATTAATGACCATGAATCAAGAATCGGAATAGACACACAGTGGCGCCGCCTAATTACAGGTGAAGAGGAAGATCAAGAGGAGCGACCACTTGCCACTCGAGCAACGTCTGAGGAAGGTTCGGGGCCCCGAGCCGAAAGCAGCTCACGCAAAGAATGAAGCAAGATAAGGTAACTTATTAAATTTTATTAATTTACAGTACCAACCAAACCACTTAACATGTCCCATACTGCCACGTTAAAATTTTTGAAAAAATGGGATGACAGTGCCACCTGTTCAGTGATTGATCTGAAAATGTAATCAGCACCAGTGTTGGTCAAGGGCCAACTATATTTCAAATTTCGTTCCTTGATTTATAGCATCCACAAAATTTACGATAAATACACATTAACACACAGAGACATTTTTTTTTAAATGGTCAAATTGTGTTCAAGACATCTTAAAACGTATAAAACTATCAAAAACTGAATGCTAAAAATTTAAAGAAACTAATATTTTCTTATATATAGGAGAAATAAAAAAAAACATTCATCTCACAGTGAGATTATTTTTTTTTTAAAGGTATCACTTTATTTCTATGAAATTTAGCAATACACTAAAATAAACTTTCGAAGGTAAAAGCATGCAAAATGCATATTAATGTTTTAAGCCTTATGACCATCTTCCCCCCCCCCCCCCGTTTTGCATAATCAAAAAAAAATAAAATAAATAAATAAATAAAATAGCTGATGCAACTAAATTTAGAAATATATATTTTTTATAGAGAATACAATTAATAAATATGTGTTGTATACAATATTAAATTTTCATACTCGCATACTGTGCATAATATTAGTTTTATGAATGTTGAAAAACTGCTAATGATTACAGGGTTAAGTAATAACACTTGCCAAGTGACAAGGAGCAATTCCAGTTAAAAGAAATCTAAATAGAAGATCTTCATATAGGTAAGCACTTATTGACTGCAGAGGGACTTCTATGTCAATTATAAACTTATAGCCCTAAAGCAAAATGTACCGAAAAGTGTAATTTATGTTACAAAACAAACAGCTTTACTGCAAAAAAAATTGCTGATACTTAGAAAAGAAAGAAAAAAACAATGAATTTGTAAGTTCTTGTAAGAAAGCATAACAGATCTGGTGTTTAAAAGTAATTTCTACAAAACTTTGAATAAATACCATAAAATACAAGAATTTGCAATGATTGTTTCAGGTTGAAAGAAAACACAACCCTTCATCAGGCGAACAAGGTAGGTACTTTGTTTGCCGCTTGTTTACAGCACTTGTGAATACTTTGTTCGCCTGATGAAGGGCCATGCTTTCATTCCACTCAAAACAATCTTTGCGAGTTCTTGTATTTTATGGTGTTTATTCAAAGTTTTCTACTAACTAATTATAAGTTATTGGCTCAAGAATGGACAAAATCATATATGATAGAAAAAAGTATTATTATATATGAGTAAGAGAAATTAATAATTTTTCATTTCTCATTCCTCTAAATAAATTTGGATATTCAGTGAAATTTTTCACATGTAAACACACTATATTTAAATTCTATAAAAAGAAGTTTATTTCAAAAACATATCTACAATAAACATTCAAAAAATATACAACAAATACTGCAAGTTCAATTCGACAAATTCACAAAAAACAGTTTATATAAACATTTAAAAATCTGTACACAATAAGGTTTTAGAGTCAGGAAAAAAATTTTAGCTATAAAGGCACTGACATAATACAGATAAGTACAAAAACGTTCAGACAGTTTCAGCAACAGCAGAATGACAGGATTTGTAGGTGATATTAAAGTTTTTCTGTATCTCTGAAATAAAAAATAAAATAATCAAAAACATTAACGTACTTAAGAATTATTTTAAAATAAATATAATTAGAAGTTGATAAATTAAAATGCCCTTATACTATTTTTGTATCAATACCTACATCATAAAATAATCTTACAAGCAAAGGCATTTTATTTATCTAAATAACAATCTTGGCCAATATTATTCTGTTCTTCTTACTAACACATCATCTCAGAAATTAATATCTTATCAAAATAGTTAAGGCAAGTGGATTGAATTAAGAAGGAAAGACTTTCATTAAAATTGAAATCAGTCTTTTATTCATCTTATAACTCACGACAGGGGCCAGAGTATATAACATCTTGAGTGCCAGGTCAGTTATACTACAAGAGGTCTGTTATAGAAGGTCGTTATAGGAGGTTATAGAAGGTCGTTATAGGAGGTCGTTATAGAAGGTCTGTTATAGAGGTCTGAAATACAGTTAATTGCCTAGAAATAAATAGAAAGTGCGAATTTGAATAAAATTTAGCGAAGATTAATAGATAAAAAGAATGACATAACTCTTGTAATTGGAGGTCTCTCTGGGGTCCACTAGAAAGAACTCAGCATTTCTTTATTTGTTTAAAATACCCAAATTTGAATAGTACATGGAAAAATCTCATAATTTGAGTCACATTTAAAGTTTAAAAAATAAAATAAAATAAAATAAAATCTAAAATTTTCAGATTATTATTATTTTATATATATATAGAGAGAGAGAGAGGATTACATCCATTATCCAATACTAATAATTATGATTTTGTGTTCGCAAGTTATATCTAAAAATTGAACAAATCAAAAAAGCAAAATATTAAAATCAAAAGAATTTTAAAGAAATGCCACCCTCACATGGTCTGAGCCATACCTTTCTAATTGCATTATACGATTTCTTTGTCGCTGGCAGCCAAACCCCATGTTATTCTATGGAGAAACTTGTTACTCATTATCTTATTTTACTGCAAAAAGCAAAAACTTCTCCTACCCAAGTACAGGTTTTTTATTATTATTATTATTATTATTATTTATTATTATTATTGATACTACTCAGAGCTGTCTGTAGGTTGACCTATCAACTGGAATATCATCAAAATTGATAAGAGGACAAATAATGATATGAAAAAGATAGAATTTGTAAAAAAAAAAAAAAAAAAAAAAAATCTGATGTGGCACTCAAATGAGTTTCTCTCACCCAACATTTCAATGCTATAAAGAGATTGCAGATGAAGGAGTAAGATAACAACAAGTTTTGTACATAAACTACATTAATTAGTGGTGTGGGATAGAAAATTTTCTGCTATGTTTTTTCCGGAAAATTTTCAAAACCAGAAAAGCAATTTTTTGGTAAATTTTTTACTTTGCATATTTAAACTTTTCTTTTGTTAGTTTCAGTATAGTTAATTGCACAGTAATATCGAATATAGTGTGAAAAACAGATACTTACAAGTTTTGAACAACTTGCTCAAAAAGAACATTAATGTAGTACAAGAGATCTGTAATTGCTAATCAGAATTTTGAATGTCCTTTCAACAGCAACCTTGAGTGAACATAATTATAAAGCACTTCGCAATATATAAAAATAAAGAGGTATATATTGATAAATTAATATACTATTGTACTGCTGAGCTTGTATCTGTCTTTTAAAATATCCATTTGATAAATGAGGGCTATGCTTTTCAAACTGAGGCAGCAATTCAGATTTAGGTCATCTCATAGTTTCTTGTTCTGAAAATGACTCAGAAAGTTAGGATCCCATCCTAATCTTGGTTTTAAAATATTCAATCAAAAGAAAAAAAAAAAATTCAGAGAAAAGCTTTTTTTTTTTTTTTTTTTAATTGTATCAATGAAAATTTTAGAGAAAAACCTCATTTAAAAACACAACTTTATTTTTAAATCCCTTCTTAAAACTAAATTTCTAAAGTGAACAAATAATAATAATAATAATAATAATAATAAATGCTTTGTAATAAGCAACAGGAAATACAGTTAATTGCCTAGAAATAAATAGAAAGTGCGAATTTGAATAAAATTTAGGGAAGATTAATAGATAAAAAGAATATAATAACTCTTGTAATTGGAGGTCTCTCTGGGGTCCACTAGAAAGAACTCAGCATTTCTTTATTTGTTTAAAAGACCCAAATTTGAATAGTACATGGAAAAATCTCATAATTTGAGTCACATTTAAAGTTTAAAAAATAAAATAAAATAAAATAAAATCTAAAATTTTCAGATTATTATTATTTTTTATATATATATATAGAGAGAGAGGATTACATCCATTATCCAATACTAATAATTATGATTTTGTGTTCGCAAGTTATATCTAAAAATTGAACAAATCAAAAAAGCAAAATATTAAAATCAAAAGAATTTTAAAGAAATGCCACCCTCACATGGTCTGAGCCATACCTTTCTAATTGCATTATACGATTTCTTTGTCGCTGGCAGCCAAACCCCATGTTATTCTATGGAGAAACTTGTTACTCATTATCTTATTTTACTGCAAAAAGCAAAAACTTCTCCTACCCAAGTACAGGTTTTTTATTATTATTATTATTATTATTATTTATTATTATTATTGATACTACTCAGAGCTGTCTGTAGGTTGACCTATCAACTGGAATATCATCAAAATTGATAAGAGGACAAATAATGATATGAAAAAGATAGAATTTGTAAAAAAAAAAAAAAAAAAAAAATCTGATGTGGCACTCAAATGAGTTTCTCTCACCCAACATTTCAATGCTATAAAGAGATTGCAGATGAAGGAGTAAGATAACAACAAGTTTTGTACATAAACTACATTAATTAGTGGTGTGGGATAGAAAATTTTCTGCTATGTTTTTTCCGGAAAATTTTCAAAACCAGAAAAGCAATTTTTTGGTAAATTTTTTACTTTGCATATTTAAACTTTTCTTTTGTTAGTTTCAGTATAGTTAATTGCACAGTAATATCGAATATAGTGTGAAAAACAGATACTTACAAGTTTTGAACAACTTGCTCAAAAAGAACATTAATGTAGTACAAGAGATCTGTAATTGCTAATCAGAATTTTGAATGTCCTTTCAACAGCAACCTTGAGTGAACATAATTATAAAGCACTTCGCAATATATAAAAATAAAGAGGTATATATTGATAAATTAATATACTATTGTACTGCTGAGCTTGTATCTGTCTTTTAAAATATCCATTTGATAAATGAGGGCTATGCTTTTCAAACTGAGGCAGCAATTCAGATTTAGGTCATCTCATAGTTTCTTGTTCTGAAAATGACTCAGAAAGTTAGGATCCCATCCTAATCTTGGTTTTAAAATATTCAATCAAAAGAAAAAAAAAAAATTCAGAGAAAAGCTTTTTTTTTTTTTTTTTTTAATTGTATCAATGAAAATTTTAGAGAAAAACCTCATTTAAAAACACAACTTTATTTTTAAATCCCTTCTTAAAACTAAATTTCTAAAGTGAACAAATAATAATAATAATAATAATAATAATAAATGCTTTGTAATAAGCAACAGGAAATACAGTTAATTGCCTAGAAATAAATAGAAAGTGCGAATTTGAATAAAATTTAGGGAAGATTAATAGATAAAAAGAATATAATAACTCTTGTAATTGGAGGTCTCTCTGGGGTCCACTAGAAAGAACTCAGCATTTCTTTATTTGTTTAAAAGACCCAAATTTGAATAGTACATGGAAAAATCTCATAATTTGAGTCACATTTAAAGTTTAAAAAATAAAATAAAATAAAATAAAATCTAAAATTTTCAGATTATTATTATTTTTTATATATATATATAGAGAGAGAGGATTACATCCATTATCCAATACTAATAATTATGATTTTGTGTTCGCAAGTTATATCTAAAAATTGAACAAATCAAAAAAGCAAAATATTAAAATCAAAAGAATTTTAAAGAAATGCCACCCTCACATGGTCTGAGCCATACCTTTCTAATTGCATTATACGATTTCTTTGTCACTGGCAGCCAAACCCCATGTTATTCTATGGAGAAACTTGTTACTCATTATCTTATTTTACTGCAAAAAGCAAAAACTTCTCCTACCCAAGTACAGGGGTTTTTTTTTAATTATTATTATTATTATTTATTATTATTATTGATACTACTCAGAGCTGTCTGTAGGTTGACCTATCAACTGGAATATCATCAAAATTGATAAGAGGACAAATAATGATATGAAAAAGATAGAATTTGTAAAAAAAAAAAAAAAAAATCTGATGAGGCACTCAAATGAGTTTCTCTCACCCAACATTTCAATGCTATAAAGAGATTGCAGATGAAGGAGTAAGATAACAACAAGTTTTGTACATAAACTACATTAATTAGTGGTGTGGGATAGAAAATTTTCTGCTATGTTTTTTCCGGAAAATTTTCAAAACCAGAAAAGCAATTTTTTGGTAAATATTTGACTTTGCATATTTAAACTTTTCTTTTGTTAGTTTCAGTATAGTTAATTGCACAATAATATCGAATATAGTGTGAAAAACAGATACTTACAAGTTTTGAACAACTTGCTCAAAAAGAACATTAATGTAGTACAAGAGATCTGTAATTGCTAATCAGAATTTTGAATGTCCTTTCAACAGCAACCTTGAGTGAACATAATTATAAAGCACTTCGCAATATATAAAAATAAAGAGGTATATATTGATAAATTAATATACTATTGTACTGCTGAGCTTGTATCTGTCTTTTAAAATATCCATTTGATAAATGAGGGCTATGCTTTTCAAACTGAGGCAGCAATTCAGATTTAGGTCATCTCATAGTTTCTTGTTCTGAAAATGACTCAGAAAGTTAGGATCCCATCCTAATCTTGGTTTTAAAATATTCAATCAAAAGAAAAAAAAAAAAAAAAAATTCAGAGAAAAGCTTTTTTTTTTTTTTTAATTGTATCAATGAAAATTTTAGAGAAAAACCTCATTTAAAAACACAACTTTATTTTTAAATCCCTTCTTAAAACTAAATTTCTAAAGTGAACAAATAATAATAATAATAATAATAAATGCTTTGTAATAAGCAACAGGAAATACAGTTAATTGCCTAGAAATAAATAGAAAGTGCGAATTTGAATAAAATTTAGAGAAGATTAATAGATAAAAAGAATGACATAACTCTTGTAATTGGAGGTCTCTCTGGGGTCCACTAGAAAGAACTCAGCATTTCTTTATTTGTTTAAAATACCCAAATTTGAATAGTACATGGAAAAATCTCATAATTTGAGTCACATTTAAAGTTTAAAAAATAAAATAAAATCTAAAATTTTCAGATTATTATTATTTTTTATATATAGAGAGAGAGAGAGAGGATTACATCCATTATCCAATACTAATAATTATGATTTTGTGTTCGCAAGTTATATCTAAAAATTGAACAAATCAAAAAAGCAAAATATTAAAATCAAAAGAATTTTAAAGAAATGCCACCCTTACATGGTCTGAGCCATACCTTTCTAATTGCATTATACGATTTCTTTTCCATGTTATTCTATGGAGAAACTTGTTACTCATTATCTTATTTTTTCTTTTTATTCTGTGTTTACATTCAGAAAATTTGCAAATGTTAAATTTGTTCGTGTTTTTCAAAACCAATTATTATTATTATTTAACATTTTATTTTGACGTTGTAAAATGCAAAAAAGCACTTTATTCACTTTTTTCCACTTTATAACTTTAAAATGAAATATTAAAAATTAAAGAAATAAATTTTCAGAAAAACAAATTTAATTATTCTGGATTTTTTATTATGAAAACAAAACTTTAAAAGGAAATCATTGGGTAATTCCCATTACGATTTTCTCTATATAATACAATAGGATTTGGCAGCTGGCAATCATGTGTGGGGAGTCTTCCAGAGCTACAGAACACAAAGAGACATTATTCATAAATTACTCAACCATTATACAGACATAACAGTTATTAAAAATTATTATAGCTTTCCAGCTTTATACATGTTTAAAACCATTAAATCATAATTTCTATGTTTTAGTTTTAGTTTACAAAAACTTGATAATTTAGAGACTGAAAATTTTCCCGTTTCAAAATTTTCCGGAAAACCCACATCCCTAACATTAATAAAAATTTAAAAATTAAGTTTAGGAATAGTTTACTTGACACATGAATGCGTGAGAGGGGGGGGGCTATTTCCCCCTCAAAATCCTCCTTTGAACATAGTACCTAAATTAATATAGAATTCAAAACTGTTATTCAATTTAAAAGTTTATTTCAAATTTAGCAGTTTTTCTGAATATGCTAAACATAGTAACCTTTCCACCAAATACATTCAATAAAAAAAAAAAAAGAATGTTTTCCCTCAATTATTGGAAGTCCTTGGTCTTCAATAAATAATGTACATATCACATTTTCTGTACTTAAATATAGTCCTATATTAATAACACACTGCACAACCTGAAATGCACTTACATCCAGCAATTTCCAAGTATAATCCCACTTGGGAAGTGGGATAGTTACATAGTATAGTTATTTTGCTTAGCGCCCTGTAAACAAATGATGTATTATTTTTCATACCATATTCTACACAAAACATGCTTTTATGCATATAAAAAATATATGTTCATTTTATTTTGTTTAGTGCAGCCTATAGATGTTAAACTGTACCTACCAAAAATTTCGGCCATAATGAATTTCTCTTGGGTTTCTATACACAAACCATCTGCTTATCTCAACAAAAAGTTAAATGTCAATTCCTCATATAATACAGATTTAGACTATCAAATTTGTACTTCCTGCTACTATTTGCTCTTGAGATATGATAATGACAAATGCACTCGGACATAGACACACACACACAGAAGACAAGCCACTAAGAACCTGATTTTCAGATTCAGGAGACCTCAAAATGTGTAAATATAACAAAAACCCAATTTTGAAAATTTTACTCAAAAACGATACTTTATCTACCATATATATTTGTAAGAGAAAGTAATAATTAGTTAGAATAATCAGCTCTATGATAAAATATGATTCTTTAGCGATTCCTGCAGCTGGAAATTTGAACAAGCTGCAAGTAACACAAGTAATACTTCATTTTTGAATGCAAGTAATACTTCAAAATGAATAGTCATATGACTAAACTAAAAAGTTACAATAAGGAAATAAATGAATGAAAAACATAGAAGAAATTTTAGTGTTTTATTCAACAAATTTACTTTTTAGTGGGATTACAAAAAAAAAGAATGATTCAAATATAAAACTTCAGTGATGCTTGGCATTTAATTCATCAATTTCACTTCTCTAGCAAGGGCAATGACCTCTCTCAATGTGACAGTCATTTTCATGGATCACACACACACTAGTACTCTGTTCTTTTATTTCAAATAACAAATAGGGTGTGATGTATTCTTGTAGCATGGAAACTATCACCAGCATTGCAAAATTTAGTTATTTTATTATTTGAATGAAAACTACACTTGTTTTGGTAACATTAACAGATTTTAGTAACCAAAAAAAAAAAAAAAAAGAGGGAGCCTGTCTATACAGGACATATTAAAGTTAACAGAGCAGTTTAGGAAAAAAAAAAAAAAAAAAAAAAAAAAACCTTCTCTACATACTGCTAAAAATTCAAGTCACTGAGTTCCTTTTTCTTAGGTCCTCCAATTCCCTGGAAGAGTGTTAGGAGGAGAAAAAAACCTCCCCCCCCCCCCAAGGCAACTGTGAATTAGAAAATTCTCTGGCACATGAAAAACTTAGTTCAACACCTAACTAGATAATTCATTGGGTAAACTGTGTGAATCTGAACAGTCTATATTCAGCCCCTTGTCTGCAGGTGAAGTCAGCAACATCACAGTGGAGCATGAAATCGTGGCTTTTATGAAACTAGCCTGTTGAATATCTTCTCGGAATGCATCCACTGTACTCACAGACAAGCGGGCACCTCTGGAACACACACATAGCAGTGGACTAGAAACTAGGCCTTGACGATGTCTCAAGGAGAGGAAAGGAGGTATTTCAAAAAAATTTTACACAAAATTCTCTCTCCCCTTTAATATAAGTAAAATTTTTCTATTTAAAGACAGAACTATAAATTACAGATAAAAATAAAAGAAAATATCATTGATATCACAACCTTGCTTGATAATTAATATTCAAAAAAAAAAAAAAAAAAGATTTAAAAAAAAAAAAAAAAAAAAAAAAAAGAATAAGAATACTTACTTCTTTTATGGGAGGCTATGAATCTTCTTATGATCTCTCAAAGGTTTTAACTTATCCAAATTATCCCAATACTTAGGCAAGAAAGCTTCTGCAATTAATTGAAACCATGGAGTAACTTTATATCCTTTGCCTTTCACTCCATCTGAAAATTATTTAAATATTAAATGAGCAACCAGTAAATACACTAGATGATCAAAGACACTGAATATTCGTAAAATTATTATTTACTGTACCATCAAAAACTTCTAACAAAAATTAAACTGAATTAAAAAAAAGAAAAAAAAATGCTAATGATGAATTAGTTTATTGACAAGCTAGATGAAAATTTACTTTTCCCATCCCCCCCCCCCCCTAAGTAATATTTTAATATAAATTAAAATAAAAGATGAGTATCCATAAGGGCATTTTACAGCCCTGAAATTGAGGAAAATATCACACTGATCACACGTATGAAATTTTTACATTGAATTATTTTAGAATATGTGTATTTTAAGTTTCTATTAATATTAGTTATACTACTCTAGTAATTGTTTGTATCCCAAGATGCCTAAGATTCGCAATTTCGGATTTTTGGTGAAAATTCCTCCATTTTTAGAATTGATCCACATTTTTTTAATATGAGTATAAAAAGGTGCAACACTTTCTAATTGAAATATATTATGAAGTATACTATGGTATAAATTATACATAAAAATTAAAGTGTTACGCCATTGCACTCATATAAAAAAAAAAAGTTAATTAAAAGAAAAGCACAACATTGATTACAATGAATACTTTACATACAATACTACTTTCTCACTGGTTAGAAAGTAATAAAATTGATGAAACCGAATCTATCAAATTCTATTTAAATTTCACTTTTGTTACTCTAAATATTTTTTTTTTAATGTTCAAGTCTGTTTTTATCTGTACAGTTTATATCTTAAAGAATATTAACACTTTCAATGCAGAAGGTAGTATTTACGATATTTGGAAATCTAACTCAGCCAATGGCATTTCTTTTGCAATCTGTATGCTACAATATTTCTTAAGAATATATCAAATATTTACCTTTCTACAATTAATGTACTATAGATACAAATATTTAAATGATTGATTAGAAATGATATGGTTATAATGTATATTCATTAGTAATATACACATAAATATGGAATTCTAAAATTTATGCTAACAGTGACTGTGGGGGATCTACACATTGACACTGTTACATTATATTTCATATCACTTATACTGAACTTTTGGAATTAATTCAGATCACCTTTTATTTACAGTGGTTTAACCATTCATATAATAAAATAGAAACTTAAAATTCTTCAGGGCCGAAAAATCCTATTATGGACCTTCAACCTTTGTTTTCTTATGAATGTACCTATGCATAGATTTATACTATCATGAAAAACAGCAGTTTTTCGAGTGACGCAAGCGGAAGGACAAACGGACGGAAAGCTGCAAACTCATATATACGCCTAGTTTGACATCAAAGAGATTTGTAAAAGCCGACACTTAATATCTCAGCAAATAAGCCATATTTTGTTCTGATTTTTTCAAAATAGTCTTTTATCTTTTATCTTTGGTCTTAATCTATCCTGAAAATTTTACATTTCTACATGCAGTATGTTTTGAGATCTGAATCTCAATTTAAAGCGAAAAAGGGAAAATGTGTGGTGTAACGATGTAAGGATGTAATAAAAATATCTCTAAAACCGCACGAACGATTTTAATTTAATTAATATATGTTGTTAATGGGATCTTTCTGAATCTAGTAACGTTTTCGTTTTTTTCAGGAAAACTCTTGTTTTTTGTAAAAGTTGCTTTAAAAATAGAACTATATTACTCCGCCAAAATGCATGCTTTTATTCGGCAAAAATGTCGTAATTCGGTCCTTACTTTCAAGGCACGTTGGTTGGCTGTCTAACGTGAATGCAGTTGATAAATGTTTGTTATGAAGAAAATATTTTTAATTTTAAAATTTCCCATTTCGTCAAAAACGTATTTAGATAATATTTAAAATAAACGAAGTATTTTTTAATTATAAATATTCTATTTCATCGTTATTCATAATAAATTAAAACTTTATTAAAGCGAAAGAGTTTAAAGCACTCAAGCACAGGAATTTATACCATGGTCGATGGTCTGTAGAGCGCATGCGTATATCATCCGGATCCAAAATTTCTGGTGCTCGCTGTAGACGCTAAAGTTGTTTACACTGTTCCTGTCCTGGTACTGTATTCCTCCGCCGCTGTTGATATTCTGATCGCATTCTTTTAAAGTACAGTATTCTTTTAAAACACGTTTTATTAGATTGTGAAATATACAAAGAGGTAGAATTGTTTGTAAATTGTAGAAAAATTTATAATTTTTCTTTCATTCATATTAGACCACTCATGTTTATTTACAAGTTACAAGTTGATTTCCTGTATGAGATTCTTATGCGTAGTTCAGTGTTTGATTTTTCTTATGCTATATGCATGAACCAATGCATTTTTCTTGATCAACGTTGCGAATTTTTTTCCATGAAAGATTCGTTATAATATTTTCGCTGAAGGTTTTTTTTTTTTTTTTTTTTTTTCAATTTGTGTTTAGTAAGATGCTTTAGCAAAAAAGCGAAAACGTGTTATTTCATTTGGGCATTTTGGATAAGTCTTTTAGCATTTCGCGAAAAATGCTACCGTAGCAGAAACACTGTACTGAGGTAGACAAAATTTTATTTACATGTCTTTTGCATTTATACATCCTTTTAATGAAGTCCTGATTCATTCCTATTCAATTTAATGAAAAATTCATGTGAATTAAAGTGTTGATGACATTGAATGTGAAGACGTTATTCTATGTTCCTTTAAAGGTGCAATGGACTGCATTTTTTTTTTTTTGTCAAAACACAAGGAAAAAATCATTTACAGAACTTAATTCACAATGCAGTTCTTAATACTACTCACAGACAATCAGGTGATTATGAAAAATTTTATATTTTAATTAAATAACTACTGATGTGGTTATAAATCATACAATATTTATGATTGGAGATATGCAAAATGTATAATTAATACTCAAAATATGTTAATATAGTTTTCCAGATATGTAATGCAATACTCAAAATATCTTAGTATACTCAAATCGTGGATTAATGATTTATTTATTTTTATTTATTTTTTTAATTTTAATTATTTTTATATATAATTTCCTATGCTAGTTACAATCTTAAAAAAAAAAAAAAAAAAAAAAAAACTTTTGCTCACAGCAATAATGCAGCAAGTGCTGCAGATTATTGTGGGAAACTTATTATTGAGAGCAGTAAAGTATAATTTTTGAATTACCAGTTTCATTGTTTAATCACAATTGCTTACATTCTGTTATTTTGCTGCTCATCAATAAAATTTGCCCTTTTTTTCATGCTATTCCCGAAATGTTTACTTACGATCGCCATAATACACAATTATTTTGTTTTTGTATCTATAAAGTCTGTGATATTTTGAAAACTACTATTTTGAATTGAGCAATAATTTTGCAGCTTGTTAATAAAATATGGAATCATATTGCTGCTTATTGAGGAACTTTATGCTCAACAATACAAAAAATTGCTAAAATTAGAGTATTTTATTGCTAATTGATAAAATTCTCTATTTTTTCCCACCAAAGCTATTTCTCGAAATCTGTGATAATTTTGTGGCCTATTATTGAAATGCAGAATCATTTGCTGCTAATTAACAAATTTTATGTTTAATAATACAAATAATTGCCAAAATTCATGATTATTTCTTTGCCTATAAAGAAAATTTTTACTTTTTTCTGTTCTGTTTACCAAAATATGCAATAATTTTGTAATCTGTTACTGAAATGCACAATAGTTTTGCTGCTAACAGTCCGAATGTATGTTTAATAATGCAAAACTGTGGAAATAGACTTATTTTGCTCTAAATCGATAGAACTTTTTTTATTTTTATTTTATTTAAGGCTATTTATACCAAAATACGAAATAAACATAAATTTGTTAATTAGTGGCAAAATATTCTGTATTTCAATAATATGCCATTAAATTATCATGGATTTCGAGAAATAGCTTTGAGAAAAAAAATAGAATTTTAACAATTAACAATAAAATACTCTCAATTTGGTAATTATTTGTGTTGTTAAGCATAAAATTTCTCAGGTGGAATGCAGTTTGCGATACTGCTTGTCGTCTTGTTAACGATCGCTGATAAAGATGCCAACCGTGGAACCCTCAATGTTTATCCATTGTTGAACGACCAATGTTTGAAATGTGGTAACCTGACCATGATGTTTTGAAGCTGTATGATTTTCACGAATCTGATTGTTGCCAAACAAAAAAATTTCGTACGTTTCAAAGATTCGTGGAGTTTGCAGGAGACGTATTTAGTGATTTTTTTTTGTGTGTGGTTTTCATGTACGTGTTACTGATTGATGCAAAACGAAATTTCATGCAGTTTTAAAGATTCATGCATATTGCGGGTGGGGTATTTAATGATGTTTTTTTTTAGTCTTTATGTACGTGCAACATACAAACGTGCATATTACTAATTGCTGTGAAACGAAATTTCGTGCATTTTAAAGATTCATGCAAATTGCGGGTAAGGTTGAGGTGCAGATTACGAGCGACCTTGAATCCAATCTACTTACGTACCTTGGAGTTTATTTGATATGTTTGGTTTGTTTTTTCTTTTTAATAATGGCAACAGTAGACGTTTCTGGTCTGGTCTTTCTTTTTTAAAGTAAAAAGTTTGTTAATTAATGCTTTTAGAGCATGCAGTATGTATTTTGAATATATTTGACAGAAAGTTTAGAGCAGTATTTTAAATTGTGTTAATTTGACTTGTGTAGATGGTTATTTAGTTTAGATGGAAATTTTTATTTTTGACGGAGGATTCAATTTTTTATTCCAAGGGAAATATTTTCTACAAAAGTTTGGGTAAGTGAAAAAACTTAATTTTTTATTCATATATTTATTTGTTGTGTTTTTTGAATTATATGTGGTATTTTTTGTTTTGTAATATTTAAAATTACCCATACAAGTGTGGCATTAAACCCTACTTACCTGCCTTGTAATAATTAATATTTTATACTTTTCCTTTATGAAAATTGTGGAAATTTTTAAAATTTGTATTTTCTTTTGTTCAAGTTTTTGAAAGGCTACTTTTCACGCTTTATTTTTAGGTAGTTTTTTTAAAACACGTAAAATTAGCCATTTTGAAAAAGTTGGCAAACACAACCGCGAAAACGTGCCAAATTGGCGAGTTTGAAAAAAATCGCCAAGCAGTATCGTAAAGCACATTTTTCCCTTATTCTGAAATTTTATTTATTTAGTTTCAATTTATTCTATTACTGTAACAAATTTTTTGAGTAAATGTTTGGATATTGAAGTTTTAAACTTTAAAACAGGCATATTCGGAAAATAGAGGTTACAAGTGATTTGTTTATGATTGAGGATATTTCAGTTTCAGCCAACTGACCAACAGACATTTATTTACTTTTTGGAAAAAATTATCTATGAATAACTACTTTTTCAGAAAATAAAACTGTAAAATACTTACCTCTAAATCATAGTAATGGAAGTGTATATTATTCTTAATTTATTTTCCTTGTAGATGCAAATTTTACATATTTTATGAATTGTTAATACAGTAGGGATGATCGGGATGATTTGGGTATAAATTATATTTTATTAAATAAAATGAAAACTAATAAGTTCATACGCCTACAAAAATCCACATTTATATACATCATCATTACCTATATGATTATATAATGAAAATATGTTAGCAACAGTGATATTGAAATTGACAAAAAAATATTTTAGTTTCTGAAGATGGCAATACAAACAAAGCAAGTACTTTCAAACAGTGCTACTAATTAACATGCTGCTATATATTTTCCAAATTTAGGTATATACCTGCTATACATTACATATTACATATGTTTACTACTTTAATATTTTATTGAATTGAAACATTTGAGGAGCAAACGTTCAAACCAAGTTTTTTCCAAAAATAAAAAAAATGAGTTATTTTTTAATTTATTAGTTTTTTTGTTGTCTGAAAAATTGTATTCGAAGGTGAAAACATGGTTTGAATGTTTGCTCCTCATTTATGTGTAATAGTTTTACTGTAATTAATGATTTTAAAGCATGGTATACTTTGGATTTTTTATAATGTTTATTTCATTTCTAATTTTTACATGTGATAATAAAAATAAAAAAAAGAAAACTTACATTACTGCAAATTTATCTGCAAAATTCATACTAATTAATAGGTGTTTTTTTTTTTTTTTTTTTTTTTTTTTTTTTAAGATAAGTAACTAGCATAGGGAATTTATATTTGAAAATAATTAAACTTAAAAAAAAAAAAAAGTTAGAAAAATCATTAATACATGACTTGAGTATACTAAGATATATCTATATCTTGAGTTTTGTATTACATATCTGGAAAACTATATTAACACATTTTGAGTATTAATTATGTATTTTGCATATCTCTAATCATAAATATTGTACAATTTATATCCCTATTTAATTACATAAAATTTTTAATAATTACCTGATGTGTTGATTGTCTGTGAGTATTAAGAACTATATTGTGAATTAAGTTCTGTAAATGATTTTTCCCTTGTGTTTTGACAAAAAAAAAAAAAAAAAAAAAAAAAAAAAGCAGTCCATTACACCTTTAAAGGAAAGTAGAATAACTTCTTCTCATTCAATGTCATCATCTCGTTAATTAACACTGGACAGTTTCTATTCAGTTAATTAATAGATAGCGAATTATTCCAAAGTAATGATATTGTATCACAGTTCACATACTGATCAAAATTTATATTTAGAATGGTAAAGTAATGATCGGTCGTGAAATTTTGTGAATTTTAGAAAAGTAGAAAAGACATATAACTGATACTGTGTGGCATACACATGAATTTTTCATTAAATTGAATAGGAATGAATCAGGACTTCATTAAAAGGATGTATAAATGCAAAAAACATGTAAATAATGTTTTACTGTATATATAAAATGGAAATTTTGTCATTACCTCAGTACAGTGTTTCTGCTATGGTAGCATTTTTCGTGAAATGCTAAAAGACTTATCCAAAATGCCCAAATGAAATAACACCTTTTCGTTTTTTTGCTAAAGCATCTTACTAAACACAAATTGAAAAAAAAAAACTTCAGCGAAAATATTATAATGAATCTTTCATGGAAAAAAAATCGCAACGTTGATCAAGAAAAATGCATTGGTTCATGCATATAAGGAAAATCAAACTCTGAACTACGCATAAGAATCGCATACAGGAAATCAACTTGTAAATAAACATGAGGCATTTGTAAAGTGGTCTAATATGAATGAAAGAAAAATTATAAATTGTAAACCGAAAAGCTTTGAATAGTAATAAACAAATTTCACTTATATTACTTACCTTTTTTTTGTTTTGGTAAGTTATGTTTTTATTTTCAGATATTCAGATACAGTATAAGCTTAATGTAGTTTTACATGCTATAGTCAGGGGCCAATCTAAGATTTCAAACTTAATACCTATTTTTGTGAAAAATCTTAACTATATTTTATTTTTGTGAAAAATTGTAGTGCACTCTTTTTCTTTCTCTCTGTGTGTATGGGGGGGGGGGGGGGAGTTTGAACAAAGTAGAATAATAAAATTAACTCTCAGCAGCTAGTGTGAGGCTTATAGCAGAACAGGAACCAAAATCCAAAACTTACTTCACTCTGAAGTAAACAGTTCAGTAGAGATAGTGTAAGTAGAAGTTGTTTTTATTTGTGTTAATATCACTGCAGTATACATGAATTGTACCAGGGAGGATAAACACATCACCATACAGTCACCAAAATGTTAAACCACCTGACGAATCAGCAGACAGTACACTATGGCCACAATTTCAGAGCGTGTCTGTACCGATACACACAAGGATCGTTTTGTTTACATATGCTGCACTGTTTCTCGCCCATAACAAACGCTTGTGTGTGGATTAAAACCAACATTCTGTATGATTCTTAATCGCATCAACAGAAATGCACGAATTACTTTCCTTTGAAAATGTGCTAATTAAAAATATTAGATTTTGCTGGGAGGACTAAGATTTTTGTGAAAGTACCGATTTTAGCTGTATGATTTTTGTGAAGATACCTTTTTTCCAGGTCGATTTTTGTGAAGGTACCCATAAACGGTAGTAAACTCGACCTGTATTAACCCCTGATAGTGATAATTATACCTCCAGAAAAAGAATATAAGTTGTATCTAAGACGTTCATATTGCTTTAAAAAAGTTTACAATATAAAGTAATAATCTAAAAAGTTTAATGTTTTTCATGTCTGCCAATAAATGAGGTAAAATATATGCTTGTACTATATTCAAATTGATCTGGTTACAGTTTTACTTTTTTGTTTTTCATTTCAAATTAAAAAAAATTTACCTTCTGTGTATAACTCTTTAAAGACCTGATTAAAAACTTTTAAGTTTAAATGACAAATGAAAATCAAACATATTGAGGCGTTTAGAATAACGTGTAAACTGATATTCATCTTTTTCTACTATTCCTGGCATTTTAGTATTTTGCTAAAGCTTTTTTTCTGATTTTAGCTTTTTTGCTAAAAATAATTTTTACTCGGCTTGAACCCTGACTCTGTAGCAGAATTTTTTCTGAGAATCTGTGACAGCTATATGGGCACTAAAAAATAATCTGTAGCATAACTTTACAATAAGTAACAGAAAATAATTATAAGACAAAAAAGAAAACTTTTTATATACCATGTTTTTAAATTTCCTGATGAATCATTAATAAAATATGCAAGGATAAAAAATAATAAATAAGCAATGTTTAAGCACGCGGACTCAGTTCAGTGAACTAATAATAATAATAATGAAAAAAAAAAGTTGTTTTTAAAAATAAATACGTATATTAGCATCATGAACTACATTAGCACTTATCAATGTGTATAAATTTTTTAAAGTGATAATAACATCAATTTTTATGAGATGCATTGTTTAACTTTTTATAATTTTTTAACGTTCACGTTTAATTAAACATGTTTATTTTTATGTCGAAAGAAAATGAACATGTAATTTTTTTTTTTTTTTTTTGGCAACAATTAAATTATAACTAATATTTTAATGGCTATTTTTATTGCTATTAGGAGCTTATTATTTTCATATTTTAATTAATTAAAAGAAAACTATTCAAAAATCGAACTTTGGAGTATTGTGTTGTCACCGGGTTCTGATTTATGCTAAAAGTTTCAAATGTAGGGGAGTTAGTTAAAAATAGTTTGCAAGATTTGTACTAGACAAACAAACAAACAAGAATCGAAGTTAATAAAAACATGGTAAAAATGAAGTTACAAGTTTCAATAGTAGGTAATATTTTTATCACAAGATTGCATATGTAATGTTTGTTAATCAGTTAAATATGATCAAAGCATTATAGTTATAAAAATGATGATAGTTAATCATTGTGAACAGTTCTACCTCTATATATATTTAAACATGTTATAAAGAATATTGACATATATGTTATGTATGAGAAAGATTAGAAATCATAAGAATTCCATGAGGTGTATGGTCGCTGATCATTAGCACAGGGATTAGGGCATCTCAAAAAATTACATGAGTGTAAGGTATTGAACAATTCTACTTCTTTATAGCTGCCAGAATTTAATAAAGGGTGTTTAAAGCAGGGTTGGCAGGGTTTTTCTGGGTGGGCCCACCAACAAAAACCCACTGGGTTTTTGCAAATTAGTGGGTTTTTGTTAAAAATTATTTATAATTTACAAATCCGATCTATAAAGTATAGAAAACACCTTAACTTTAAAGAAAAAACTCTTATTGTTATTTTCTAGAAAATAGTATTTAAACATAAAAAGTAACTACAGTTATAAATATAATAAAAGCAAGTTTATCTTCTATAATTGGTTCAGTTTTCCTTTTCCTGTAAAGCCGAACGATATTTTTGTTTAACAGTGGATATAAATGTTGCCCAGAATCAATATTTAACTAATTAAATTGTTTAGTTTTAAAACTTTAAAATTTTATTTTAATTTTAGTAGCAACATAATTATAAATCTAATAACATAAAACTTTCTTCTATAACCGTTTCAACTATTAAAAAACTTAAAAAAAAAAAAAAAAAAAGATAAAGCAGTGCAACTTATTTTTATAATTAAAACTAGTTGGCATAAGTGGACTCTGCTCAGTTCCCCATCATATATATGTTCTCATACATTTCTAGTACAGGACATTTTCCTAACATGATTATCATGTTAAGATAAATGAATCGACTAAACACTTGACACAATGAAATCCCCACCTAATAGGCTATCCACCATTCATTTTGATATATTTATCTTATTCTAATCTATTAATTTATTTTATTAGGATCAATTTCGTAGTTTTGTTTTCATGCTACTATTTCCAATGCAACAATCCTCAAAATGCATATTTATATGGAATATCGCCCCATTTTGCTATGTTGATAAATTCTTAAATTACGAGTAACTTGCAAAATTTTCCTATTAGAATATTTGTAGTCAATTATGTTCAAACAAGTATCATAAATGTTATTTTGAAGTTGTCTGATATATTTATGATCCTCAAAATGGACATTTATGCTCAATTCTGCCCTATTCTGCCATTTTAAGTAAATTGTAAATTCCAAATAATTTACGAATTCTTTTAATTGGAAAATTTATACTCTATGATATTCATGCTAGTACTTGCAAAATTTTCAAAGTAGTATGTTTCTAGTTACTGATGTTCATTCCGACATCAAAACGCATATTTTAAAACTGGTCTCACATTTTTTTTCATAAAAATTTTCCATTTAATGCAAAATTTTACTTAAATGTAAAATTTTGCCCTATTTTCCCATGTTAAGAAAAGCATAAATTTTTAATAACTTACAAAGTTTTTTAATTCAAATATTGCAAATGAATAGGGTTCTTGCCAGTGTCGAAAGTAATATTTTAAAACTGATCTGACTTCTATGTGATAATTTGTTCTTGAGACATCGTGTACACAGACTAACGGACTAACAAACTAATACACACCATACAAATTTTGTCATTTTTCGTATTCCTTACACGTGAAAATGTGTAAAAATGAAAAAAAAAAAAAAAAAAAAAAAATGAGGTCGAAAATTCTCACGATTATTTAAGTTCTCCATCTATAGTATGATGTGGAACTAAAAAATTTAATTAATATGTATTGTACTTAAGAATTTAAATTCGTTTATTTTATCAGTTATTGTTATTAAGAATATTTATTTTGAATAAGCATACATTAAAATAAAATATAGCTTAATCTTACTAATTAACAGTATTTTAATATTAGAATCAAACCAATTTTCATTTCTAAGATAAATATTAGATTAATTATTAATTAGTAGTTTAATATAATTAGGTGTATTAAATAAATAACATATATCTAACATTGCAATGCAAATGTATTCAAACAAAAACCCAGAAAAACCCAAGTGGGTTGGGTTTTTCTAGAAAAACCCGGGTTTTTGCCAACCCTGGTTTAAAGAGAACACTGACATTTATGTTGAGGATGGAGAAAGATTGGAAATCACATGATTTTTGCATTGCATTTGATCACCGAGTGTTAGTGTGGAGGGAAAGGGGGAGTGTCCTAAAAAAGTATATGAGTGAAAGATATTGAACTATTCAATTTCTCTATAGTTTGTAGAATCTATTTAAGTAAATTGGGAAAAAAAATGTCATACCGTAAAATTCCGATAGTACCCCCCCCCCCCTCCTGAAATTTCACGTACTTTACTTTTTCGGAAAATTCTGTTTATAACCCTCCTCCCTTACTTTTGGCGGCTAAGTCCGCCATTATTTCATTTTTCCCATGATCATTGCAAACATACTTTTTTTGTAACATCTGAAGTCATATGTTTATTTAGAAACTAATTTGCATGTAAACGTATCCAAGTGCTATTTTTGCTCCTCTTTTTAAAGTAAAATAACTCCAAATAAAAAAAATGCTGCTTTGTTTACATTCTTTAAACTCCAAAACATTAACTGCTATTCGTAAGCGACCATTGCTTTTACAATTTTGTTTATGCAACTATGTTTTTGCGATCATAACTTTTTTCTAAATTTTAAATTCTCTTTTTACTTTTAAATCATTAAATAACATTAATAGTTATTGTTCACCCTGTTCTGTTCTTGCATATCAGTTAATTGTTAATAGCAGTGCAATTAACTGTTTGTTTAACTGTCAGTGAATCTTCTAGACGACTTCGCAATTTGTTTATAAGAGGGGTGGGGGATGTTGCACGTGTACATCACATGTTCATGTCGATTATTCGGTATACATTTTCTTTTTCAAAATTATGTTTATTAATAAAATTTAATAAATAATAATCAATATTATTGTTAATATAATTTAGTAGCTATTATATATACAATTAATAAAATTTATGTTTTTGGAAAAGATTGTGGAACTTCCGATTATAATCCCCCCCGCCTTACGAATTCGTCATACATTTCTGGAAACTTTCAATTATAACCCCTCCCCCCCCAGTTTTGACAAATTTCCCATTGAAAAATAAAAGGAGGTTACTATCAGAATTTTACGGTATATATTGAGGATGGAGAAAGATTAAAAATCAGAACGATTCTGCAAAGAATTTGTATGTCGTCTGTTTAGTTTGTGAATTTTAGAAAAGTGGAAAAGACATAACTAATATTGTGTGACTAAACAAAGAAATTTTTCATTGAAATGAATAGGAATGAATCAGGACTTCACTAAAAGGACATATAAATGTAAACGATGTATAAATTGGGTTTTTCTGTATATATAATGGAAATTTTGTGGTTACGATAACTTTCGACATAATACTCAAAATTGAATTGAACCAAAGTTACACAGCAAACTTATCTTACAAATATCTTAGATGAGTTCATTAACTAAGTTGCTCTGCAGCTTGTTTTCAAGTGAAGGCTACATGAAAATTTCAAATCAACAGTTAAGACCACATTTGCTTGAATTTTCATGTTCACATTGACCACATAAAGGTCTCAACCAAGTGTTTATTAATGAATTTTATCTGCCATTTTTAACAAAATGACCAATATCTTAAGTACAGCCATTTCAAATCAGGCTACCACTTGTAAATTTATCATCAGAATAACTTTTGAAATACTGAATCAGTTCAAGTTGGACAATGAACTTATCACACAAATAAAGTATATTTACACATTGAAACAGTGCTTTTAATTTTGAAATATACTGTCAAATAATCACACTTTCACTGAGTTTGCGTTATAAATTAAAATTATTTATTTCAATAAATCGATTTGTCTTTTGCGTCACGCTATCCAAAACTGTGAGTAAAATATATGCAAATGTTACTTTGTATCATAGTATCCAACTAAGTGAGAATTTGTGCAAAGAAATAGTGTGATGCAAAGAAAACATTTGCACAAATTTTACTTGCAGTTTTGGATAGCGTGACGCAAAAGACAAATCGATTTATTGAAATAAATAATTTTAATTTATAATGCAAACTCAGTGAAAGTGTGATTATTTGACAGTATATTTCAAAATTAAAAGCACTGTTTCAATGTGTAAATATACTTTATTAGACAAAACAAAGGTAATTTTAATGGAATCTAAAAACAAATCTTTTAAAATGATTTCAAGGCGTGACTGGAATTTTTATATCATTCCTCTTAAAACTGTTATTTTGAAATTAAAATGCAAATGAAAAAGCATCAGTGAGTATATTTTATATATCTGTCTTATCTTGAAGTTAAAAATATTATGTTTGCACTGTAAATATAAATAAAAGAAAAAAGCAAATGATCAAATAAGAAAATCTATGTATATTTTAACTAATAGAAAAGCGTCACTTAAAATTTGATATCATTATTTTTAAGACCCATATTTCAAATTCTTATAGTGATAAAGTAGCTGCGTCACAACTTTTAACCCGTTAAGGGTTTTTGTACTGATATGTATACAGAAACACAATGAAGAACAAAATAAAGTTGATTTTAGAAGCATGATAAAATTACATGTTTGGAATTCAAGAAGAAATTATTAAACACTGTATATTATACGTATAAGCTGACTCCATATCAATATGATCATATACCTATATTACTTGTAATGTGATTTAACAGATACAAAAAAATGCATAAACAAATGGTTGTGTTTACAGATACTATTCATTTTACTTACTACAATTGTAATTATTCATATATTTTATGAAAAATAATATGGTGTGCTAGTGGCACTCACCCTGCCTTCTTTTACACTACATTATTATGGACATTATTTCAGCTTAAAATGTAACATATCTAACTTACCTAGCATATTTTAAACAACAATACAATTCAAAACCGTTTTATTTCATAAAAGTTTCTGTATGAGGGGGGCAACTTCACTCAGCCCCAGCCCCACTACCTGTCTTGAATATTATAACTACATTCATAAAACATTTTAGACCCTTATAAAATTTCAAAATGATTTTTCAAATTATCTGAAGAATTGCCACCTGCCCCACTCTCTAAAATTTATTGAACTAATTTTCAATAGCTCTGTATATTACATACCTGCCAATTCTTCAATTAAAAAATAAACTAGCAGGCTACGCCCGCTTCACTGGCCACTATATTTAAATGAATCTCCAAAAGAATTGGATCATTATTTTTTTTTTCACATCACATTATAAATAAAAACTAAAATAATTACATTAGAATCGCTTTAGACCTCACACCGGGTACTCGCTGACTACGGCAGCTCTTTCTCTGGCCGCACTGTATCGGGAGCAGGTTCCCACTGCCTGCAGAAATCTCTTTCCTATGTATTTCAATATGGGTATTTATTGACGATAGGTGGGTCTGCCATTATTTAAGAACTACGATTTTAAAGATAACTGTATCTCAGCGTCTATTAAATATTTTAGTTTTTGAACCAAGTATTTTATTGCTCATGCTATTTACACTGTATTACAATTTGATTCCGACCAATATAATGAAATAAAATAAAAAGTAGATTTTCTTTTAGAAGGAATTAAATACATAAAAAACAAATAAATTCCAATCAGTTTAATCTTTTCTACTATATACTACCATTATTTCCTGACAAATACTATAAATTAGAAAAAAAAAACTTTTAAAGAAATTAACAAATGAAAAATAATTGTTGTTATACTACAAAAATTATACATAAACATAACTGTTATAAATGCGTTTTTAAATTTTAAATTTAATATATTTAATTTTTTCTACTGCATTACCATTTTATTTTCAATAAATATAATAAATTAAAAAGAGAAAAAAGATTCGCCCTCAAATAAATGTATTAAATAAAAAATAAATTGCATAATATAGCCGTTGCTAAGATACGCAGACGATTACAATCGAAGAATAAATTCATGAAAAATAAAACATAAAAGCCAATGTTTATAATCGAAAAAACATTAATTTAAAAAATTCAAATTCGAAATTCGAAAAAATCTCGATGAGGTGCACATCTGCAGGGTCCCAGGTACCTATATGCCAAATTTGGAAGCTCTGCGATCAGTAGTGTGTAGTATTGTTCATGTTTAGATAAATGTATTTATTTTCCTGTTGAAAAAAAAAAATAAACTCGTATTTTTTTTTTTTTTTTTTTGGCAACAATTAAATTATGGATTAAATTTAAATGGCTAATTTTTTGCTATATTAGCTTATTATTTTCATATTTTTATTAATTAAAAAAAAACTAAACAGAAATTCGAAATTCTGACTTCGATGTGCACAATGATCCTTCGGGGGGCACCTTTGTGTTAAATCTTGTGACTGTCCGAGCTACCGTTTTCGAGAACAGTGAAATATACAAATATTGCTCACTTAATAGTATAAGATAAATAAATAATAGTATAAGATAAATAAAATAGATTTTAACTGGAAAGAAAAAACAGCAGATTTTATCAACTGAGATTTTTAACAAAAGAATGTATCTATTTAGATATTAATTTATATAGATTATCGTCCAAAAGAAAAACATATGAATTTAAAGAAATTTTTTTTTATAAATTAATAAGATTCAGATAAAAACAAATATTCATAATTATGTATGTTAAAAGCGATAAAATTATAAAAATGAAGAAAAGAAAATGTTGATAATATTTAATTAATTCCTAATTTTGTACATTTGTTACACATCTTGCTTTACTAAGAAAAGAATCATCATAGCAATTTCACATTTTCATTGCACTTACAAATTAAAATAATTAAAAACTTTGAAAAACACCATAAAAAGTAGAATATTCTGCTTTTTATGGTGTTTTAACAAAGGTTTTAATTATTCCTTTTCAACACTGGTCCTTTGGTTAATTTTTAAATGCTCAGAAATTAGAATAGTCTCCAGAATTTTATCAAGGTTTTAATTTTCTTATTTGACTGAAAATACATTCAGAATGAACATTACTATGAAAGAGATAAAATTGATAACATGAACCTTGAATTTTTTTATATTGATTCTATCTTTTTTTTTTTTCTTTTTTTTTTTTCAATTTCTCCCGTTAAATACCATTGTGTGTCAATCTGTTCTTTTTTATGAATATTATGAGGGATAGACACTAATTGCAATTTATTAAATTCTTTTTCATTTCAAATCCATTAATCATTTTCTCTTTTTCAAAACCCATTCAGTATGTGGGTAAACTCTGAAATTTTTGAGACAGCAGCAGATAATGGGCGTTAAAATATATATATATATAATCTGTTGCTTGGCTTCTACTATGCTTAATAGATCATCTTTATTATATATATATATATAATTTGAATAATTTAATTCCTTTGCAACACTCAGCAAATGAAAGATAGATCAAAATACCAACATATGAAATTTTAAATGAGATGTATATCGAATAAAATTATTGTCACGATGATAATTTAAGTACACTGAGCAGTAAAAGCATGTTAAAGTATATATATATATTGGTTAAAACAGTAAATCTGAACTCTATTATGGCCACAGATGATAATTTGTGGGAAAAATTTCAATTTAGATGTCACAGAATAAATTTTAAAAGAAAGGAAAATTTAGTTGATGCAAGAGCATTACCGCACTATGATTTTCAACAATTTACTCTCTACTTATCATCAAGAAGAATATCTTTAACATTTACAATTAGCAAAAGGAAACTATGCTCCATTTCATGGCACAATACTCAGATGGTTTACAAAATTTCACAGAGGTCTAAGTTCCCACCTGGATGAAGACTATATTTTTAATATTAATTAAATAATAGAGTTTAGATTTGATATTATATTATGTTATGTTCTGAATTTAATTCATTTATATAGGTAGAAAATATATTTTAATCTGGAACATCTGTTTTGTATTCTGTTGGTTTCTTCTGTTTCTTCCAGTTTTTTTCCATTTGTCCAGTTTCTTCCACTATCCTGGAAGAAACTAGTTTCTTCCAGAAGAAACACAACCCTGCTTGGAAACAATACTTTCTCTAGAATATATGGGTAAGAGAAAGCAATTAACTTTGTTTCTTAAATAATAAAACACATCATGTCATAGCTGTGATAAAATGACAATTCTGTCTGCTCTAAGACCAGGACGGTGATCAGTATTTGCAATAAAATACACTCAATATACAAACTAACCTAAGAAACCTTTGAGATCATTACGTCCAACATAAACACATTCTTTCACTTCATTGGGATTTGGATTCAGATCTACATCTTTCTGGATGACTAGAACATAGTCAATTTCTCTTTCACCCCATTTGTGATCAGACGGGGCTTGGTACAAAATTCTAGTCATGTACAAAAAGTCTTCAGCTGGAACCTGTAAAAATCGTTAATTTTATATGTAATGAAAAAAATAAAAAGTTAAAGTATTAATAATGAAGACATTATAGTAAAATGTATTTTATTTAACACAGTTGTCAGGTAGAAACCAAAGCTTTACAAATTAAGCGTATTCATTACAATGGAGCAATGGGTAGCGTACTATGTCATGGTTACGTCATAGTTACGTCACTGATCGATGACAAAGCCATCTCGTGTTGGCGGTACCTGAACTACTCAGGCTGAAACTGTGCATGCTCGAATAGAATTTGTTTACTCGCGCGATGCTCCATTTTTAAAATTAAAATAGAACTGTGTTTGAATGAATCATATCTAAGCGGAAAAATTCATGTATTTTTAGAATACTCATATTTCACATATTTTCCCGTATATTAAGATAAGTAATATATTTTAAATCAATTCTTAAAAATTATTTTTTGAATATGTCTTACAATTTATATAATTTTTGAAACCTTAATCTCTTGAATTTTCATTCATTATGGATCAAGAGATAATCTATGTAATTTTGAATTCGGTTGTTTGGTTTGTTATGAGGTTAGAATAGTTAGTGTTTATTATATTTGTTCATTCCTAAATGTTATTTTATCATTACCAAATGCTATTTTAGTTATAGATTTGGTTATAAAATGCTTTTTTTAATAAAAGAAATAATGATAAAGTCATCTTTTATAAGCGATTTCTTTTCAAAAATTTAATTTTTTTTTTTACCAAAATTTTAATTTTGAAAATTGTACACATTAACATTTTCTACCTAAATTATTAATACATGAATTTTTTCGTATTTACAATACAATTTACAACATTAGGAGATCGATTTAAAAAATTACATTTTACACTAATTAATCCTGGCTCTAAGTGAGCACTATAGATGTGATTATTTACTTGAAGTTATTAGCATACATTCGACTTTAAATACAAAATATGTTAGATGTTAACTAATAATAATGTGATCGTTTATTACCTAACATCTAACATATTTTGTACTTAAAGTCAAACGTATGCTAATGATTACATCTATAATGTTCATTTAGGGCTAAAATTAATTCTTGTTTATAATAAAACCACAAGAGATAACATTTTAAAAGAAAGCACAATAGGGGTGGGTTTTTCACAGCTTTTATTTGGGTACCGCAGCCACTACATGAGGAGAAGCGCTAACGTCGAGTTCACTTTGCAACATTTTTTAGCATTATGTGAACGAGCTTAATTTGTAAAGCTTTGGGTAGAAACATTATGTAAGTAATGAAATAATTTTTTTCCTAAGACTACATATTAATCAGATATTTTTGAAAAACAACCTGGATGAAATTTACAGTGGGTAACCAAATTAATAGATTTTTTTCTTTTTTCTAAAAAAAAAAAAAAAAAAAATACTGGACAAAATGGTCTTGAACTTCAAACATTCACACTTTCCACTAATGATTTTATAACGAGTGTAATTAAAGAACCAAAAAGCACAAATACTTTGGATCACCCTGTACCATAAAAAGCTACAAATGATTTGTAACTTTAGCACATTGTTTCACTTATGATGCATATAATATTTCTATGTTTTATTTTTATTTTCAGGGGGGGGGGGGTACTCATGTTTAGACAGATATAATTTTTTTGGCAAGTTTTTGGCTTATAACAAGAATGGATTTCAAGAAAACTTTACAAAACTTACAGAAAAATTGACAAAACATTAGAAACATTAAATTCAGACATGTAATTTTTGCTGAGATATCAGCATTTGTAGTATATATGTATATATATATATATATATATATATATAATAAAGATGATCTATTAAGCAAAGTAGAAGCCAAGCAACAGATACAAGATCACTGAAACACCAATGACCAATAAGATTTAAAAAAAAAAAAAAAAATCAGTGGATGAAATACACTAATGTAGAGAAACCAGATCTATTAATTAACATCCTGCAAAACAAACGAATCAATAAAGTAACACAACAAATCTTAACTTAAAACCATAAACTTATCAAATTTAATGAAAAAACAACCCAAGAAACACAAGATAGGAAAAAGGAGGCAGGCGGCAAGACTTGTGACTTGCCTGTGGGGTTACACTAGTTTCACGCCGTCAACACTCCCCCAGCCTGCCACGACCAGAACAGGAACCCTATGGATTTAAAAAAGCAAAATTTCAAAGCAGATGAACAACAATGAAACCACGAAGCAACAATGAAATTCACCGATTGATCACATTGTGTTTAACAGTATAATTAGAAATTTAAATATAGTTGACAACTCAAAAAGGAAAAATCTGAAATTTTATTGGAAAAAGAAAGTTTGCATAGTAATACAAAGCAAATGCAACAAGCCTTCTACTTTTTTTTTTTTTTTTTCACAAACCCACCCAACCATCCGGCCTTACAACACCACCAAAGACAGAAAAAAAATTGAGTTGAAATTTCATAAAGGGTTTTCACATGCCACATATTTAATTTGGAGGTACGATGATTTTAATCACATTGCAAAACTTCCTTTTTGTAAAAAAAAAAACTCCTTATGGGCTTGTAACTAAACAGATTTTTAGTCATTTACTAGTTTATGAGGTTTTTTCTTTTTTTTTTTCCCCCAAAAAAAAGAGCTTTTGCAACATGGATAAAACAAATGGATCTCTAAATTAAATACATGGAATATGAAAAACCGTTTATGAAATTTTAACCCTGAAAAATATCTAAAATTTAGCTTATTCTTTTTGTCAATAATTTGTTGCTTAATTTTTATTCAATTCAAATGAACTTTTGACATTAGTTGCCAACATATCTAGCTTTTAACCTTTATAATAAAAAAATTTCAATATTTTTCTCACTCTTAGTAAAAAAATATTTACAACAAATACTCATATTTCAGCGAAAATTACATGTGTGAATTTTGTATTCCAGAATAATGTTTTGTCAATCTTTCTGCAAGTTTTGTAAAATTTTGTTGAAATCTACAAAAAATTTGCCAAAAAAATTAATAATTTTTGAAAAAAAAAAAAAAAACTTTGTCTAAATAATGGTAAGATTCCCACAAAAAAACACAGAAATGTTGTACATAGCAAGCATTGTGAGTGGAATATTGTGCATAGAAATACAATACAATGTGTTAAGGTTACAAGTTCTTTATAGCATTTTATAAAACAGAGTGATTTAAAGTATTTGTGCTTTTCTGGTTAGCCCCTTAACTGCACTCGTGATTAAATCAATAGTAAAAATGTGAGTTCATAAATGCTCTTTGCATATCTGAAGTTCAAGGCCATTTCATTTAGTATTTTTTTTAGAAAATAGAAAAAATGTCAAAATATAAAAATACTTTTCTAATAATTTAATCACCCATTGTACAGTGTACAATGAGAGGAAAATGTCAAGGCGAGAAATCGAAACTGGCATTTTTGTTGAACATTGTAATGCTCTTAACACATTGCATGCGGAACATGTACTTTTATATTTTTTGTAGTCTATCATTAGAGCACAGCTCAAGTAAAAATACAATTTTTGATAAACGAGCCCTACATATTGTACCACATTATTTTCAGGATATTTTTCTATTTTTAACAGTAAGCCCCACATTTTGGCATTCTCCACGAAAAAAAAATGCCTGCTAAGCACATAAATCCTCAACAAAATATACCTGCATGTAATGTGTTAAATCCCTGAGTTATCCAGAACAAATTTTAACTAACATACTTTTTACTCAAGGTAGCTAAATTTATCATATTCTAAATTTTGAGTGCCTTTCTAATACTTTTCCTTTAAGAAATTGACCTATGGATACAAATTACTTTTGAGGTTGAAAAAGTAGTTCTAATCTTGATAAATAGGGTGTGTAAAAAGTATGAGAACCATATTGAAAACTACTGTAAGCAAAATATTAGTAGTTGAAAGCAAGAAAGTGCATAATTTTATACAGTAAGAATGTAAGTTTTTTTTTTTTTTTTTTTTTTTTTTTTTCAGATCATTCACTTTATAAATATTCTGTGGGATCCATGTGTAACTCAACATATGTGAACCTGATAATTGAACTCTTGTTATAAACTCACCAAACTCTTCACTCAACCCTACAGGAAAAAGTCACAAGAAACATCAGGGTACCTAGGAAGCTATCGATTAGTTACCCTACTGCAACCAATCCAATAATTACACAGTTTTTTGTTGCAGAGATATGCCCTAACAGAATAGTAGAAATGTAGAGGGGGTCCTGACAGGCAAAAATATTGGAGTCAATCATCAATAACGGCTTTATTATAATAAATAAGTAAATAAACAATAATTTTTTTTTAAGTGTTCCTGTAGGTTAAATTTTCTGTATCCTGTATTAGTCAATAAACACAATAATTTCCGACCACTGTCTTCAGAAAATCTTTTTTAGTTTATCTTCATTGACACTATCTATCTAACAGGGTTTAAACTGCCATTAGTTTTTTTAGCATTTTGCTAAAAGGTATCCTATTTTGCTAAAACTTGTTGGTCAGAATTTCGCTAAAAAACTAAAACTGGATAACTGTATAAAATATCTCTATGATAACTCGGATTTTTTTTTTTTTTTTTGTAATATTTGCAGGTAAAAACTACGAAAGGACTGAAATTTTTTTGAATGATTATTTATGTAGTAATTTGGATTTATTTTTAATTTTTAATGATTGAATTTAAATGCAAAAATATTTAAAAGTATGTCAGAATTCAGAATTTGATTCATAGAAGCATTCTTAGCACTAGTATTTCACGATTATCTACCACTACACTTTACTTAATTTTACAATTGCTTTTCCATTTTACACATATGATATGAGTACCTCTTTTTCTATTGTTAAAATCAAAACATAGTTTCCCTGATTCATATTTTTAAAGTCACAAATATGGATGCTTAGTTAAAATCATCAATGAACAAAAGAATAGAAAATAAAACTGAGGATAGCAAAGCTAAGTAAAAGAAATCAATGGTATCCAAAGAATTAACTTTTGAAAAAGCTAAAATAGTACTTGCCTATTTTTGCTAAAATGCTAAAGTAAATTTTTTGCCAGGTTAAACCCTGCTATCTAATCATTCTTTTCAACAGAAAATAGTTGCCCTCTATCAATAATGTAGTCAAGAGGGTTTCAATCCCTTCCTGCATACTTTAAAGTTGAATAAATTTTCAATTTTGACCACTAACACAAAATAGGAAGTCAATCTTAAATCCCAGTAAACCATCTTAGCCCCTGCAGATAATGTCTTTGGTAATGCCTCTGTAGTTTATACTTATGTTCATTGTACATTTATTGATTTGTATACATTTGTGTGAATTAAAAAATATAAATTAAAATTTTTAATAATTATAACATAAGGTCTAGAAAAGAAAATTTTTTAAAGGCAACAGAATCAATTCCTTACACTAGCAGGATCAATTCCTAATTCAATGCCCAATCTTCGTTGTGCAGCTCTTTTCACACCAAGGGCTTTTATTTCTTCAAGCTCTGAATCAATGTACAAAGGATGGCTGCAGCAGGTGTTAGTGTAATACCCTACAGATGAAGAATTTCACATTTACTATACAAAATTAAATTATACATAAAATTTTAATGAGATGAAAAAGAAACAGGCACATCTAAGAACGTTCAGTTCAGAACATTTTTAAAAAATTATTCACATTATATAGGAATTTATTGATAGTGATAAAAACTGTTATAGGAGCTTGCAATAATAAAATCAATGTATTCTGAAAAGAATCAGCATCATTATTAAAGTAAAAACTGACAGAATTTTCACAATTTCAAATTAATATAAATAAAATCAATTCATTTTATTCGTTTGTAAATACAGTTGAACCTTGTTAATGTGAATCTCAAGGGAGAATTTTTTTTTTTTTTCATGTTATCTTATCAGTAGTTCATGCTATCAGTAACTAATCTTAATTTTGATGGGGATTGTGAAAACAGTTCATGTTAAAAGTAATTCATGTTAAGCGTGTTCATCTTAACGAGGTTCGACTGTAAATATATTGGTCATGTTAGTAACTAATAACTTAGAATAGAAGACTGAAATCATAAAAACTGATAATATTTATAATAAAATAGCTGCATGCAGAGGTAAAATCAACTACTGCAAACCCTGTTGGAAACAAAACACTTTTTTTTTCTCCTTAAGAATCAAAACAAAACTTATACGTTAATATTTGAATTAATAATTAAAATCATATAAATAATAGAGGTATATATGGATCAATATTGATATATAAATGTTAATATTTATGTTTTCATTTATAACATATATATGAATTATTTTTATTGTTATTTCAGTTGTTTTGAAAAAGATAACTGACACACATATGCATATAAAACATGAAATATTGTCTTTTTCAAACAAATAAATGAGTGTGAGCCTCTACATTCTAAATACACTTTTAATTAATTATTTTGTTTTGCAAAGATGACTAGACACAAGTATGCATATAAACATGAAGTAGGTATTATCACAAAAACATGTCACACCTCTACATGAAATAAATAAATAAATAAAAAGCTTAAATTAATAATATTTTAGTTGTTTGAAAAATCTGGCAGTTACAAAAACAAAACATGAAGTATTGTCACTTTCAAAATGTAACTTTTTGCAAATAGAAAAAAAAAAAATTATACAATAATATTAAACATCATATAAATATAGTTTTCTCGTTTAAATCTTTGTGTTAATTTTGCTAAATATATTATAATAATATAAACAATCATCTGTCTTATTAAAAATAAATTATTCTTAAAAACCAAAATGTTACACTATTTTTTTAAAGGATCAATAAAAAAATTAATATTATTTTTTTTTTTCTTTTCTTTTTTAGCTTGAAGTTGTTATATTTTAATCCACATAAAACAAAAATACTGTAAATAAAATAAAAGTAATATATTACCAGGGAATGTAATTTTAGCATCAGATCTTCTTTGAAGCAATAGTTCTCCTTTAGTGTTGAACAAGAAAACACTGAAAGCTCTATGCAATAGACCTGTCGAGAAATAAACTTTATAAACTCACTAGAGAATGAACTGATATACAAATAGAAAATATTTTATAAATTATATGAGAAAAAACCAATAATATTTAATAATTTCACAAAATCTATAATAATAAAAGAATAATTAAATAAAATGCAAAGACAGCATGTTACTGACTCCCAATAAAAACTTTTGGCATTAAATAATTTAATTAACTTTAATTTAAAAAACATTTTTTGAAGGAAAAATATGCACTGAAGTACTTTTCAAATTATTTTTTCTTTATTTTATTTAATATCACAGTCAAATACGAGCATGCAGAAATAACGCTATTGAAAAGTGTTTTATTTATTTTTATTCAGTTATATGGTTTAAATATTCTTTTTTCGGGTAATCTACCAAGGAAGGGAAAAAAAAAAAGTAAAAGTAAAATCATGCATCATTCATAAATTATGAATTACTTCCCCATATGAGCTGTTGTCAGAAAAACATGTTTTTCAAACAACTGCTCTTGCTCTTATTATATTTCATTTATTTATTTTTTTATCCAATAATGAATGAATTTGCTTCTTCAAGCAGCAATTAAACGCATTTTTTTTTTTTTTTTACTTCCATTAGAAACAGAAAAGCACAATTCTTTATTTTACACACCAGTGGCAGAGTGGTCCTGCGCTCAAAGCTGGTAGTTGAGAAATGCCGGGTTCGATTCCAGGTAGCACTTCTCGACCTAGCCGTTCGCAGTTTTCCGTGGTTTTCTCCGAAACTCGCATAAATACAAGCTAGGACTCTTAGAAAGGCCCCCCCCTCCCATGAAGAGCATTCCACCTATAGGCCTTGGACCCTAGCGTAGTCAATCGGCCTTAAACCCTACAACCAAACCAACTTTATTTTACAGCTTGTTACAAAAATATTTTTATTTCTATTTTATTATTATTATTATTATTATTACTTATTAAGATTTTAAATCATCATAAAACAATTGTGTTAAATAATAACTCTTATTAACATATGATACTACGGTTTTAATTATGTAACTTACTTTAACAGACTAATTAAAATAAATATTTAAGAAATTTGATTATTGCTTTTCAATTATCACTAACTATACTGGCAAGAATCCTATCTATTTTCAACACTCTAATTTGAAAACTTCATAAGTTATTCGAAATTTCCGATTTTCTTAACAAGAGATACAGGTTAAAATTCGTAGAGTTAAAAACGTAGTGTTATGAAGATTTTTGCATCGGAAACTGTATGAAATCGCATGAAAACTGAAATATGAAGCTAAAATTAATCAGTATTTCAGGATAAGATAAATGTATCAGATCGGAGATGGCAGGATAGCCTAATAGGTGGAGCATTTCAGTCTGGATCATGCTGAGTAATCGGACAAGTTCATTTAATTTATTATAAATATATAATGCTATATAACAGATATTAGAACAAGTATATGGTGAGGAACTGGGCAGAGTCTATGACAGCAACTTTAAATACTAATTACGTAAAATTTAATAGCTATACATGTTAAAATTAACAATTAATTTATTTTATTCTAAAAAGTGTGCCTCTTCATCAAAATTTACAAATACAATTAAATACTTTTGAATCATACACTACGTTTTAAAAACAAATTTCCCAGAAATAGTTCTGTCACAGACAAAAAAAAAAAAAAAAAAAAAAAATGCTGATTCAGATAAAACGTGTTTATGATCCTCAAAAGTTCATATCCTTCTCAACAATGTACTATTTTTAGAACAAAAATAAGAATTAAAAAGAAAAAAGAAAAAAAAAAAAATGAATTACAATCCTTTGCCAAAGTTTCTTGGAATGACAGAGAAAAACTACTCAACTGGGCTTTATTTCCTATTCAACTGTTCAAAAATACCAAAAATAGATATTCAGTATTTCATTAAAATAAGACAAGAGGCATAACATAAGTGCCATTAATTTTCAAAAGAAATAAGCTTTAGACTTTAAATTACAAAGATTTTACTTTTAATATCATTCATTAATTTTTTTTCACTACACAAAACAGTATGCACCGCTCACTGAATTTTTGATAATTAACCACACTGTTAAAAATTTCAACAGAAAACTCTGTGTAATGTATTATCTTAAGTCTTACGTAAAATGACAGAGAAAAATAAACAGAGATGTTAAAAAACTTATTTTATACATTCACTTTAATAACTAATATTAATTTAATTAAGTATTGGTGAGAATATATTTCGGACTTTGAATGCTTTTTCTAAAGTAGAAACAGTCATTTTTAATTTTAATTAAAAAATTAAATAATAAAATTAGGTAAAAATACAGAATGAAGTTTAAGAATCTCGATTATTCACTTTTAACTAAGAATTGCTGTAAATTTACTGAGACTCTGGATAAATATTTACATTAATTTTACAGAAAATTTTAACAGTGCACAAAGTGCCAGGAAAAAGTAAAAGGTTTAAACAGCAAAAGATGAAAATAAAAATTAAACGTGTTTTATTTCAATTACCGAGCTAATCAAAATTTTTTTTTTTTTTTTTAATCTCGAATAATTTTAAATTGCAATATTTTATTAATAAAAGCACTATTTTCTACACTGCAATAATTTTTACGAATTCAGAAACTTCTGTTATGGAATATAGAAGTGTAAAAAGAAAGAAAAAAAAAAAAAAAAAAAAAAACGCTTTGAAGATACGTATAACGTTGCGTGACAATTTCATTTCAAAACATCAGTTCGAAACGTTTTAAAGAGATTCCGCCATTAGCATTCATGAAAAATAAGAATCTGAATCAATTACTCGTTTACTTTTTATAAAACATTAAAATTTTTCGAGTGTCACCTGATTTATTAAAATCGATCGATTAATTCACGAATTACTGCGTGATAAATGTACATTTTGGCTAATTTGCTGTAATCGGGAGCACAGAACGGACCACAGCTCTAAATTATCGATTACCGCCACATATGAACAATGTAATTTTTTTTAAGTTTTTGAGAATCAATAATAAGTGGTTGCAAGAATGAAATTAATTTTGCGCCAAGCCACGCTCACTATAATACGACATAATATTTTTCAATTTTTTGTAATAAAAATTTTCCCAATTATCTCAAAAACAACAGGAATATCTGGATAAAACTGCAAATTGCTGCTTTGTGGTGGCCATTACAAAATTGGCTTTTAAATTATGCATATGATTCAAGCCTGCCATAAAAATGTAATGGTCCAAACTGACTACCTGATTGACAAAAGAAAAGAAAAAACTAAGTATATACACATTTTTATTAAGTATCTTTACTGCATATTCCAAAGCTTATACGTGAAAACAAATTCTAAACACACACTGTCTATGTGTTTTTGTTTTATTAATATTATTTCTGATAAAGAAGCAAAAGTTTAATTTTAGTAACTAAGCAAATAAATTATGCAAGACAAGTTTCCAACAACTTATTATAAAATGCACTGAGAAACTGTCGTTACAAAAATGAAGAAAAAAAAAACATAAATTGGAAAAACACGCACAAATTACTTTGGATCGAAATAATATATTTCTAAAATTATAGATATTTTAACTGCATTTCGTAAATACTTTCAAAATGTATCTATTTGTATAGTCGACCAAGTACTGGTATAACACGGGTTACACTAAAGCTGCCTTCAAACTCTGACAACAGAGTAGAGCGTCAAAATCATAAATTATCCATTGTCCGAAAGTGACCCTTGAAATTTTGCACACGTTTCCAATGAAAGAAAATTACTTTTTATTGCTCTTTTACAAAAGAGACCCTAGTCAAGATGCAATTATCGCACTAGGAGGTTTGTGAGCGACACCTCCAGCGAGCGACGACTCAAACACCACATCAAAGGAATATGAAAAGAGGCCGGCGGTGAAGCTTTGCAATTGCCAGAGTTTAAACGCAGCTTAATAAATACAGCCCCAAAGAAAATTACGATTCACGATTATAAAGCAGATTATTGCTAATTGTAACTCAATTCAAGAATAAAACGATCAATCACATAAACTTATGTAGGCTTTTCAAACACCATAAATTGCGAAAAACTCGCAACAGTTGTTTCAGGTCGAAATCATAGCACAACAACCAAAATTGAAACTATGCAAGAGAGCAACCCCAAAGCGGCTTTAATGTTTTTTTCGTCTGATGAAGAATCGTGCTGTTATTGTAACCTGAAACAAATGTTGCATTTTTTTTTATTATTATTATTTGCTTATGGTGTTTGCATACAAAGTTTTCCATTTATTGTTTTTCATCATCAGCCCCTTCGGTGCATTTTTTACAGCTTAACGATGTGTTTTGTTTTCTCCGTCAATTGCATTATAATTAAGCTTCAGTAGTGTTTTGCATTTTTTGTCCTCTAACTCTCAACATCGCTCGATTTTCTCCCTTCCAGAGGTGACTTACAGGCAATACTGTCAGCAATTCAATCGAAAAATTTCCCACGTGATAATACTGAGACAGTAACATCTGTGTTTATGATACAGATCAAAACGTCACGCATAGAAATTACCTCTAACATGAAGCGCATATTAAATGAGAAGGTACAAAATAACAAAACACATTATTCAAACTGTAAACATTGCGCAATCTCATAGAAAACTTGCCAAACCAGAGAGGGAAGCGGCATATGACAGACATAAAACAGAAGGAAATGGTATTCTTTTGACCTTGCCAAAAAGCACCTTTTCTTTTGCAAGTGGAATCATCTTAGTAGTAAAAGTTTAACGGCGCAGAATTAGGTTATGATGTATAAAGTCTATAAGAGAAGTAACCTAGAGGTCGATTCCGGTTTTAGTTTTTAGTTCCCTCTTTTGTGAAAAACAAATTATTTTGTGAAATTTGTACTTACTTTTATGAAAAAAAAAAAAAAATAATAATAATAATAATAATAAAATAGAAGTGTAATATATATATATATATATATATATATATATATAGAGAGAGAGAGAGAGAGAGAGAGAGAGAGAATAATTTTAGAACGTTATAAAATTTAGCCATTAATAGATACAGTATTATAACCAACAACATTCAAATAAAAGTTATGTTAAACCAATTTAAATGTTAGCACTCATTTTTACTTTCTTCTATATTCAATAGAAGAAAGTATTGGATTCGTAAAAATTTTCGACCTCGGGTTTTTGATGGATTTACACGTTTTGAGAGCTGTAGAACACGATTTGACCATTTTTAGAAAATGTCTGTCTGTCAGTCTGTGTGTGTGTGTGACAAAATTTTGTGGCAAATGTATATCAGGAACTACTGCACAGAATTTCATACAAGTTGGTATGTAATTGCACCATGATATAAATTAGTGCCTATCAACTTTTGGTAAAAATTGTCTTACAGGTTGCGTTGCCATCCCGCTTTTTCTAAATTTTTAACATGGGGATATAGGACAAAACAAAATTTTGTATAAATGTGCATAAAGAGAATTATTTTTTAGTAATCATTATGAAATTTACAAGAATTATTTATAATAGAGATAGTCAACTGGGAAAAATTTTTTGTATGTGTAGGAGCCTCGCCACCCCCACCCCCCCTGGGGGGGGGAAGTCCCCCCTCGAGGGGAGTAAATTTTCAAGATGGGTATCTTTCGAAAAGTCTCGTCAGTACCTTTAAAACGAATGGTTGAACAATAAATCTGTGATAATTTAAAATAAAGTTATCGATTTTTTTACTTTTAACGAAAAAAAACTTAGAAATTTTTTTTTTTTAATGAAATTTATGCCAAACTTGGTATTTAGTTGGCCCCTGACATAAACTGGTGCTGATTAGATTTCGGGATTAATCGCTCAACAGGTGGCACTGTGATTGTATTTTTTCTAAATTTTTAATATGGCAGTATAGGACAAAATTCCGTGTAAATGTAATTAATGAGGGTTATTCTTAACCTGTGATTGTAAAATTAATATGAATTATTGATAATAGTAATAGTTAATTAGTAAAAAAAAAATTTGTGCATGTGGGAGCATCGCTTCTCCCCCTAGGGGGGAAGTACCTCCCCGGGGGGGGGGACATTTACAAGATGGGCATCTTTCGAAAGGTCTCGTTAATACCTTTAAAACGAATGGTTGAACTATAAATATGTGATAATTTAAAACAAAGTTATCGATTTTTTTTTACTTTTAACGAAAAAAAACTTGGAAAAAAAATCGTATTTTTTTTTAAATTGTTATCGAGTGAATTTGTATAGGAAAATATAGAAGAAAGTCTTGTGGTGGCCACAACATACTAGTTTTTAATGATGATTTTGATTAAGAATCATTTAATTAATTGATTAAATTCAATTTGAGAGATTAATTTTAAATTAAATATTTACGCTAATGTTCACTGATTAGGACCAATACAAGGTTAGAAATTGTTATGTAAAAATAGTGCAAAACACTTTCCACTTTTAACAGTCATTCTGCATAGTGTTTAATATCAAGTTAATAGAGTTTCGTTAAATCAATAATTAAAAAAAAAAAAAAAATCTGGTGTGAAACAGCCACACAATTTCCACTACCCACTATTACACGTATTATATACTTTTTTTTTTTTTTTTTTTTTTTTTTTAGATAATGTGATCAGAAGACATAGAAGTAACCTAAAGAAGTAGTAGGAACTTAAATTTTTTTCCGGTAAGAAAAACTTTATGCACATGTAAAGGCATATAAAACGAAGCTTACATATAGTGAGGTTAAAAAAAAAAAAAAAATGGTAGAGTTATTTTTTTTTAACACAAATTTCCGAGATCTAAAACTGACCTACCTAAGCAGGATGACTGTTAATTTTTCTCTAATAATCACGTAATACATAAGAAAGGAATGGATTTATGTAATAATTTTCAAGAAAATTATGGTCATCCAATTATGGGTGTATTTTTTTCATTTCTAATAAATAAGGCTAAAAATAAGATATTAATGATAAATAATTCCCTTTCTATAATTTTTCAAAACTTAGAAAAATGCTTTCAAAATAAAGGCTGTCCTTAGAGAATGGGGGCATCTGGTGACTATATTGTAGATGCACAACATAATTTAGGCAATAACTCTGTGGCCATCCATTGGCAAGGATGTGCGATGTTGTAAACTGCACTGTCAGCGTAACGGAGATGCTATGAAGATATTTTTGTTAAGAAGCTGGCATAGCATGGAGAAAATATTACTCTACCACGTCATGCCACCAGTCAAATTTACAGATGAAATTTCAACTTACAGACTCTTGAAGAATACTGCAGACTTTCTCTCTTCATTCCATGGATTGATAATTTTATCATTTACCTCAATGAAAATTTTTTTACAGATGAAGAATTCCTACAACGTTTTGCTTTTGGAAATTCCTTCAAAGTTTTGCATCCGAATGAAAGGCAGCCGACACAGTAAAAGGGGGAAAAAAAGATATATTTATTGCGTTATAAAATTTGCTGGCCATTTAGGACTAAGATAAGATAATACTCTAAATACTACATATGTGATACATGAAGGTATCTTCATTGCACAAAGTAATTCATTGCAGAAACTCAATAGAACTGCATAACTTTAAGGACTTTTCCTACGGTGCTTAAATCTTTAAAAGTGTAGGCTGCCCTTCTTGTACCAACAAGCAGTGTTGAGAGGTGAATCTTTACAATAAAGAGGTAAAAACTCATTTGTGTTGTGTTTGTCCGATTGACGGCACTAGGGTCCTAGGACTGAGGGGAAGTGTCTTCCGTGGGGGGTCTTTCTAAGGGAACCTAGCCCATATTTACGCAACTTTCGGAGAAAACCACGGAAAACTCTAACGGTTAGAGCGACAAGCATGACCTAGGGTCGAACCTAGCACCTCACGTCTACCAGCTATGAGCGCAGAACCTCTAGGCCGCTGGTGGGCCTAAAAACTTTTTTGAGAAGCAGTATGAGTGAAATTAGTCTGAATGGACTTGCGTTAATGAACATTTACCGTGAAGTGGAAATTGGTATGGACCAGATAATAAATGCTCTTGCTACAAAGAAGAACAGGAGGCTGAACTTTGCTTTATGAATATAGGTATAGATCATAATTGAAATATATAACAATATGTAATCATAAGGGTGTGGATAAAAACAAGTATACAGTATAAGCAGAGCCCACATCAAATAATTTTATTTCCATCTATTTCTTAATTTGTATTGTATTAATAAATATCATCTACTAATTATTTTTCTGATCATTTAATTATCTAGTAATTGAAATGACCCTCTTTTTATTGGAAAATTTATCTATGAGTCATCTTCTTCCACAAAATTTTGTGGACTATTGGGCCCCCCCTTTGGAAAATTTCTCGGTGCGCCACTGGCATCGAACCCTGTAACTTCGGAAGAAAAATGTAACAAACACAAACATGAGAATATTAAAATAGTTGTATTCTAAAACTCTCCTGTTGCACCATAATTTCTCAAAAAAAAGAGAAAAATTCAATTTGCATGAATTATGAAACTCTTTCCAACTTCCCCCCAACTCTTTGTTGCCCCTTCTCTCAGTAGCACAGTAATACTGGCCAATATTGTTTGGACTATTATCGGCCGATACCGGAATACGTCGGACTTACCAAATTTGAGAGTAAGTCGGACATGCATTACATATTACATCGTTATTGAAATGTATATAATTTCTTGATGACACTTTAAATATGCTATAGACACATAACCACAGAAATATGACCACAATTTCATTTTTAATAATGGAAAAAGAAATTACGATAAAAATTATCTTTATGACTTTACTTTTAAAGAGAAGGCTTAAAAGTAAACTGCTTCAGTGAAGCCCTGTATATTTTTTAGAAATTACTTACACAAAATATCATGTACTAAAAAATGTAGCATCATAAGAAATAAATCTGCAAAACACACACACACACAAAAAAAAAAGATGCACTTCAAGCAATTTTTGAGTATGCCCCGTAATGTATCTCCGAATATGTGGCACAAATAGCTAATCATTAATCTTAGTCATATTTATACTTTACAGAAAATATATTCTTGTGTATCTGAATAACGTATGTTAATTGTTAATTTCGCAATGTTTTTGAAGCAGCCTCTCAAAAACAGTAATGTATTCGAATTACTCAGGGATGAGATTAGTAAAAAGACAAATTGATTAGCTGATGTACCAAATTATTCACATCAGAAATACAAAAATAAAGCTGAGAAAACTAAAAAACTAAATCTACAAAAAAGCTGAAATCAGCTGAAAAATCTCATCACTGATTATTACTTACATTTAGAGGTCTGCACGGGCCGGGCCGGGCTCAGTTTTTTTTGTGTATATTCGGGCCCGGCCGGGCCTGAATGAAATTTTCTCCGGGCCGTGTCGGCCCGAATCTTTTTCTGGTTTCCTCATTAATCAACGAAAAAGGAAAATGATAAAATATTTCTCCAGTCATTTATTTTTCGTAATTTTACAGGCTTGTATGCCACATATTAAGTACTATTTTGTTAAAAAAGTGTCTGTAACGTCAGTTTAATTGTCTATCAGTATGTCTGTCCGAAATCAATATATTTTATTTAAAGTAATATTGGATGGTTTTCTATTCAAAATAGCATGCATGTCACTACCAGTTTGCGTATATGTACATAACAAAAGAAATTAGATACATAACTGTGTATAAGGGTTTGTTTCTTATGATCTGTTGAGTTTACACAGAAAAAAAAAAGTTGTCAGTTGACAATACAGAATTGACTAACCCAAACATCTGACTAGAAAACTTGAGTTAAAAGTGTACTAGCTGAACTAGTCTCCAAAACAAACCCCAGACTAAGAAGGTTAATATTATCAGTTAAGACGGCTATATCTGATAATATTAACCTTCCTAGTCTGGGGTATTGTTTTAAGAGACTACTTCAGCTAGTACACTCTTTAACTGAAGTTTCCTAGTCAGCTGTTTGGGTTAGTCAATTCTGTATTGTCAACTGACAACTTTTTTTCTGTGTGTAGGTGGTATAAAGGCTATAAAAATATTTCCGCTGTAACTTTTTCTCTAGGCTCCTTTTCCTTTACTCCAGTGGACGAAAGTAGCATCATTTTTATCATGGGCAAAAGCAACTTTTCTATTGAATATGGTTGGATTAACATTAAAGTTTTGTTTACCGGAGCACATGAAAGATTCGGATACATTATGGTTTATAAGAGGAAATGATTGAAAGTGCATTTTCAGTAGTATTAACCATTTTAAATACCTTCCTATATTGTTTGATGAATGTTAATATTTTCGATTTGACTTTCTATTTGTCTTTGTGCCTTGTCTATAATAATGAATTTCTGTTTATATATAATTGTCTTGTAAAATTTCAGCAGTTTTGTTAAAGAACGTACTATTGTTTGGTTATATAAAACCTCTGCAAAACACATATTAAAAATCTTTTTTTATAAAAAAGCTTTTTTTTTTTTTTTGTTATTTTACATATTTTTGAATCGGGCCGGGCCGGGCCCGGACCTCATTTTTCGACTTCATAACGGGCCGGGCCGGGCCTCGAAATTCCGGCCCGTGCAGACCTCTCTCTACCCATTGCCCTACTACCGTAGGTAATGGAAGTATTGTATTTGGTCCAAAAATTCGATATCGAGATTTCGCCTGATTTACACGTTTTAAGGTCCCCTGAGTCCAAAAAAAGTGGTTTTTGGCAATTGGTCAGTGTGTGTGTATGTATGTGTGGAATCTTCTGGCTATCATATCTCCGAAACTAATAAAGATAGAACTACAAAACTTCAGAATTAAGACAGATCTGGCGTACAGATGAATATTCGAAATTTTGGTGAAAATTGAAAAACCGGAAGTGGAACATCGGAGACCGGAAGTGGGACCGTATGTCCGTATCTCAAAAACGGCTCTAATGATTTTCTTCAAATTTGCTATATAAACACTCTATTAGATGTCCTTTCGAATGATATAGTTGGTTGGTTCAAGAAAATTGATAGGCGTCCTGTATAAATAGCTCAATTTCAGGTCTCGGAAGCGCGTTCCTTTAAAAACGGTTGTACGGATTTTTTTTTCAAACTCGTCCTATTAAGTCACTTTTAAATATCCTTTTGTATGTAATTATTGTTTTCCGGTCAATAATTGATTATTTGTAAAAGTTGGTATTTCAAAAACGGCTTTAACGATTTTCTTGAAAATTATTATATACATTATGAACTAGATAAACTCAAAGCATAGATATAATGTCAAATCTAAACTATAATCCAATTTATATTAAAAATACTTTAAGAAAAATATATGTTATTTGATAACAAACACTAAATATATACAGGTGATGGGTTTTTACCTTTCAATGCTAATATTTTTAGAACTTTTTGCATAGATACTACCTTCTAATATTATTATACGTTCAAACAGTACAAGTGATAATAATTACGGAATTTTTAGCCATAATATTCGAACTTTTTTTTTTTTTTTTTTTTTTTTTTTTTTTTTTTTTTAAGGATACAAATTTTTGTATAAATTCGAAGCTGGTACCCAGTGAACTGTATCAATAAATAAAGATACATACTTTTAAACTCTCCTGCAAGTTCTGTAGTATTTAAAAAAAAAAAAAAACTGTCAACTCCCTCTAACTTTCAAAAGTTTTGTCCAGAGGTTGTGCAGATTATAGGAATTTGCAAATTAGGGATCATTGCCTTTGTTTACAGTTTTCTTTTGCAGATACAAAGTCAGTTATTATAAATTCATAAATAGACACCAAAACGGAAAGACGATTTCTAATAAATTTTAGACTAAAATATTTCTTCAATATTAATAAAACTAATCAATCACATTCATATATGATGGTAAATAATTTAAGAATATTCAAATAATATAGGTACTATAAAATGTAAACAAACATTTAAAAAATACGAAACAAAATATTTTTGAAAGTCTGGAAATAATATTCATCACTGATTAATTTTGCTAAACATTGATCTAATAGTGGTTTGTTTTAAGCACTAGTCCGTATGAGTTGCAGAATAATAAATACAAGAATGTTATCCCCCCCCCCCTTCCCAATTGTGTTTCAAAGCAAGGATTAAGCTAAAGATTTAATAAAAAAAACGTGAAAATGTAAGAAATGTGAATTTTTTTGAAATATGCGATGTAAATTTCTTTTACCATTAAAAAATCAATTACGAATTTGGAGGATTTGCAGATTATAAATCTGCGGATTAGAGGGAGTTGACCGTACTGTATATGACTATAAGGAAAATAAAGTTTTTGATGACATTTTGTAATACAGTAATTAATGCAAACTGGTTCTATTAATTAACTCGATGTTTGTTAAGAGCTGTTTTATCAGGAAGTATAAGCAAGTGATCCAAACTATTATTTATTACCTGTTAAAGAAATAAAATTGTCTAGATTATAAAACTTTACACTGTTTAAATTGAAATTGATTTTTTTACTGGATTTTGAGTATTTTGGAACGTGATCATCAGATACCAAAGCTCATTTTGATAAAAATCTCATAATTATTAATTAAATATGTAATTAAATTTGTATAGGTATAATTAAAGTTACTTAAAGTTGTTTATAAGATAAATGCATCCATTGTATCTTACAAATCTGCAATTTATAGGATAAATTTTTAAGAAAAACAGTTTCTTCCATTTCTTCCACTTGGAAGAAACCTATTTCTTCCGGCCGGTTTTTTCCGCCTTGGAAGAAACTTGCCAACCCTGTCTTTGGGTAACTTTTATGTTTTCTGATCACATTATCTCTCAAAAATGCATATAATACGTGTAATAGCGGGTAATGGAAGTCGTGTGGTTGTTTCACAACAGTTTTTTTTTTTTTTTTTAATACCTGAGTTAAACTGATAGCGGTATTTAAATCATTTATTTTAATAATAAGGAAGAACCACAAGTTGTTAGCACTGCTACTGTTCGAATTGTAACACCTTAATTTTTAATTATCAAAATTAGACAAATACCATACATTAAAAATGGAAGAATTACACAAACAATAATAATAAAACTTTCTCAAAGAATCGATCAAAATTTCTCAAAAATTTAATAAGAATCGGGAAAGATTCTAAATGAGAATATTTAATATATGAATAACTTTCCAAATCTATTATTACTATTATTATTATTGAACAAAGAGCAATTTAAAAGTAAATACGACTGCAAGACAAAAGAAATACATTAAGTTTTGCCTTGAGTTTTACAGCAAAGGCACAAAAAATCTGGGAATATTAATGATCTATATTCTACATAAAAACATGACTCTTTCTCTTGACACATACCTTTTGCGGCTTTTTTTTATCATAAAAAAGAAATGACCAACTGTTCAAACATATGACTCATCTTTTTCCTTTAATAAATTTATTACAAGGTGAAAAAAAAAAAAATTTCTTGCCTCAAATTGTTTGATCACTGTTGTTTTATTTTTAGAAATTTCAAATCATGTAATGTTATGTTAGACATTGATGATGGGGGAGGAAAGACATTTTGATATACAGTCACCCACATAAATAAATCCCACTTTCAAATCTACTAGATGTTTTGGCATTGACCACTGAAAAAATTTAACTAAAACTGAACATAAATCCCATCTAAATAAGCGAAAATATCTAAGCAATGTAGCTTTGCTTTTCTATAACCAACCAACAAAAAAATACGGGGTGTCCATTAATTACGTGAGGCGGTTTTGACGATTTTTTTGACCCCCCTCCCCTAATCCCATGTGAGATTTTTCAAAGTTCGTACTTTTACTGTAAATGAGTTTTATTTATTTCAAAAAATACAATTTGCTTTATTATTTTTAGTTAAGACTAGTTTTTAAGATTGCATAGATCGTAGTCTAGAATCACAGTAATAAAATTGAACAATAAAATACTTAAATAAAAACTACTAAGATTAATAAAAGAATATTTATTCTAATTCAGTCTGTAGCGACTCGTGCACAGTCTCAAGAGTGACTACTGGAACCAACATATCCATGCGATTTTCAGTAAAATCAGCTACTCCTTCAAATTCGCTCTGATTTAGCCATTCTGTCACTTGCACACAAAAGCTCAGAAGCCTAAACAATTGAAAGGCTACTGTGCTGTTTCGCGGCGTTCGGATAGCCACGATAAATATGCGTCAGATTTTGCCATATCTAAGTCAAGAAATATGTTTTACTTGAATTTAACTCAATTTTCTCGCAATTTTATACTGTTTTTTGCAGGAAAAAACTACGTGATATTTGCCGAGACCCCCCCCCCTCTCCCCCATGTGAGATTGGGCGAGATTTGGCTCGACCCCCTCCCCGCCTGAAAAGCTCACGTAATTTATGAACGCCCCCTTACATTTTCTTGTTGATTCAAGCAGTGGTGAAGAAAGCACATTTTCTGTGCATACTGCATGATGAATTTGACTTTCAAGATTTCATTGTCAATGCAGAGGATCCAGATGAAAAAAAACTCTTGTTCTAGAAGATTTGCATATCAATGATTTTATTTTACTGTAAAAAGGTTTAAGTGACTGCTGATGCCATGGGCCCCACGGCAAAACTTACTACGGATATTAAAGCCTGAAATAAGGTTTATTCATGTAATAAGATTTTATTATAGTTCAGTTTCAAACAAAACAAAAAGAAATATTAATTTCTACAATAGTCAGATTGAATAAAACAGAGTTTAATGATAGGCTCCTTCGTAAAAAAGAAAGTGATAAATTTGATTTTCTAGAAGTATTTGATATCAGTATGGTGGATTTTAAAGACACAGTAAAGAAAATGCCTCAACGAAACATTTCTGGGGGAACCCTGCGTGCTGTTTCAACACTGAATTTTCATTTTAATTTTGATGCACATAAATTTGGTTAAATTAAAAAAAAATCTGTAATTTCAGCAAATTGAGTGGCTTACTTTTATTCTTATTATTTTATAATCTTTAAAAATATGCAGTTTTTGTTAAAAACTTTTTATAATTTCAATTTTTGTTGTTGTTGTTTGTTTGTTCAAAAGGTACCTCTAGCTTGTTCAAAGGTACCCCCTATATGGGGCAGGTTGAAGAGGAATATTTAAAATTTTTAAAGATTTATATCATAATTAATTTATTTGTAAAAATTTTAATTTTTGACCTATATGATGTGGAAACACATTCTTTTTATCATGTAATATTTAAACATGAATAATTTAATTATGATCTGAATACGAAATACGTTGATTTTCGAAAAAATTGTGTTCAAAGGTGCCCCTCTCTCCTTTAATCTTTAGAATATTATAAAGATAACTAAAAGCATTATTGAGTTTAAGTTTACATGAAACCTACGTATAAACTCATTAAAACTGAAAGCCTTACTTTAAAACTTTATTCATAGCGACTTTTTATAGAAATAATATTACCCCAGAAATTAATAACTTTAATTCTTGAAATGGCAACAAACCAAACGCCAACACTCACCCCGCATGGCTCTACCTCTTGAAGGTTGGGCCAGGAAAAATTAACAGCATCACTTCAAGCAAGAACATTGCGCATGAAGTCTAACCACTGAAGATGCAGTGGGGTCCCCCAGTAAAAGTTGCTCTAGATGAAGCTTTAAAGTAAGGCTTTCAATTTTAATAAATTACCTTTTAAATAACTTACAAAAAGATATAAAACTTTTCAACTTGAAATGAAAGGTAAAAGTGAAAGCACAGTAATTATAATATTGGAATAAAAAGCATAGTCAATATTATTCACTATACATAAAATACTAAAAATTATATAAACAATATATTTTAGTAAAAGTAATAGTTTTCAAATATTTCTCTTTTTTTTTTTTTTTGAGAAAATGCAAAGTATGTCTTCACTTATGTCAATGACTGTTCGTCAATTCAAAATGAAAATATGGATAAAACCCCCCTTACGATTTAGCATGTTTTTGTAAATATCCTACTTGAAAATCAACTTTTCTCTTGATAATACCTTTCTGACTTTTAACAACATTTGCTTGGGGATATTTTAAAAGTAAGTCTATACATTTGGCTATGGCTAATAAATTATAGAAAAAAAATTTCGCTAGAACTTGCATAAACGCAGTTAAAAATTATTTAGTAAAAATAGACATATTTCATCAGATATTTGATATTTTTATACTTTGATTGCAGTATGTAGCATCTAACGTAGTACATAAAGTTTTCTAAAAATAATATTGTTTTGGTTTTAAAACCTTGCATGCAGGGGTGTACCAATTCAAAAATCATAGAGGGGCACAAAAAATTTCATGTTAAGAATGACTCAAAATTATTCTCAAGAAAATTAATTAATAATGAAATGTTAATTAATATCTACTAAATATTAGTATTAATTACAAATTATCAGTAATAATGAACATTTATAACAGTTTAATTTTGGTTTTTAAATAGGTGATTCTTTCATTTGACATTAAAAGGAAATTTTGTAATAACAATATTGGGGAGAGGGGGAGGCGAGTCCCTTGAGAACCTCCATTTCCCATGCCCCTGGTTGCATGTTTTAAACAAAAAACTTATGAAAAATTGTCGACAACTTTCTTAAACTTCTCTTCTCTTAAAAATTCCATGAAATTTTATTTAAGTGGGGGAAAATTCAGCAAGTCAATTATTGACTCGCTGTTCTAAAATTTGTGAGTCACTGATCATGTATTTTAAGGAATTGATACATAAATTGCAAGTAAACTCATTCTCTGAATATGTCATTCTCAAAATTTACTACAATAAAACAAAAATGTAATTTTGTATTTTTATTTTTATAGTTATGTTTAGGGATTGACAAATATCTTAGGAGCCAGAGATAGCAAATTATTTCAATCATAATACTCACAGCAAAGCGTAGAGAGTTGTGGGGTAATATTTCATAATTTGATAATTAATGCAGGTCATTTATGTATTATTTTACATTGAATAAATGAAATTCAGTTAAAAATGTAAACTAAGAAAAATTTTCAATAAAGTCCAATGAATTTGATGATAGTGCTGCTGCTGACTTTAGGCTAATTTGGAAGAGTGCTCTATCCTGTTTCTTTTTTTAACACATTTTAGTATCCTGCGGCCCTTTTAAAAACATTTTGGTACCAATTAGCCTTTTCTAACATTTTAAATGTTCAAAGGCCTTTCAACACTTTTCAACCTTCTAGCAATAGTTCTACAGCATTCCTTGAAGGAAAAAAAATGCATATGACCTATACATATACACGTAAAATTAGTAGCTTACTTTTGTCAAGTACAAAAATTACAACATAGAAGACCACAAATTATGCAAATAATGCCCTTTTTATTGAATTCCCCCTGGCAGCCCTTTTATTCTAGAGTCAGCACTAGATGAACATCACACTATTTCTCGCTTTAAGTTCAAACACAGTTTGCTTTAGATAGTATTCAGGATGCTGTTACTTTGTTCACACAGAAATGCTGACATGGGAAGTGCCAGTATAATAGTAAGAAGATTTGTCAAATATAGGGGAATTACTTTCATGGAAAGTATCCTTAAAAAACAGAGGTTATTACTAAATTTTACCCCCAAAATATTAAAATTATACCATTCATTCAATACATAAGCAATGTCATCTTTTATACTAAGAGGAGATGGTGGGAGCAAAAGCAAAACTATAGTCTATAATAATAAAAGAAGATGTCTGTCTGTCTGTGCATCTACACGTTCAGCCCCTACTGAAGTATAAAATTTGACATACAGGTGCTCAGAAGCCTTCCCGAGTTGATAGTGAAAACAGAATTTAAAATTTTTAATTAGTTCCGGAGATATTAATTAACCAAACTCGGTATACTAAATTTGCATCATATAATGATGCTACACTAAGCTTTTCATTGGGATCAAACAAATGGTATGTGTACAGGGACATCTAACAGAATTTAATACATTACATCTATGGGGGAAATGTCTGGTAAGTACGGTGTAATATCTATTGGCTGCCCTAAACAAAATGTAATTAAACTATATTTTATATGTATAAAATCATGTTTTGTGTAGATTGTGGCATGGAAATCATTTATCATTCATTTACAGGGCTACCCAAAGTATTTGGATATATTAGGGCTATATTTGGAAATTACTAGAAGTGTATTTCATTGTGTCAGGTATTTTTCATATAAAATTAAGTGGTTTTCTCCAAAATTCGCGTAAATACAGGTTAGGATCCCTTAGAAAGACCCCCCACGGAGGGCACTCCCCTAAGGCCTAGAATCCTAGTGCAGTCAATCGGCCTTAATCGTAATACTATATAAAACTAAATTTAAGTACACAATGTGGTGTTCATATAGTTTATAGACAATATACTGGGTTACCCAAAATTCAGCTAAACATTATTTTCTATTGTACACAATTGATAAAAATGCTTTGCTACATTTTACTATGTCAATGAACACTGTGCAAGAAGGAAAATTAATTTTTCATGCCCATAACCATACTCTAAACAAGATACTTTTTGAAGTTCCATTCTAAAGAAAGAACTTCAAAACTTCTGTTTTCTTTTCAATTCTGGTTTTTTGTACAATATCATGTTTTGAGGCACCTGGGTATGAAAATCCAATTTTTGATCTGTATGTATCATCAGGATATGTTAAAAACAAATAACTGCAGAAAATTTAAATTTGGTATAGTATTTTAAAGTTCATATTAGGATGTCACTTGAAAAAATTCATCAAGATTGGTAAGTTTGAAAGTAATATAATATCAGCCTTGAATTTCTTTTTTTTTTTTTTTTTTAAAGAAATGTAGACATTATAATCAAGTACACACAAAAATATGTTAAACAAAATTGTTCCTAAACCTATTTAAGATAATTTGTAAAGTAGATTAATCTTTATTATCTTGCCTTATTGATCTTACGACTTAATCTGCAATCTTCAGATTATTTTATGTATTTTAAAGTAAAAAGCTGTAATATGTGTGTATATGTATGAAAAAGTCAGAGTCACCAGATCTTTTAATCTTTAAATGTATGAATTTTTATTTTTAATAAATAACATTTGAAATCAACCGGGGAAATGGGTATAGGCTAATGGGAAAAATACAAAAAAAAAAAAAAAAAAAAAAAAAAAAAATCCACATAAGAATTTTCTCAAAAAAACATACTGATGTATTTCTACATCATCAAAAAAAAGGTAAATTTTTCAAAAAATTTATTAGTATATGCAAAAATATAAATATTATTTGTTACTCTTAAATTGTTTCTATCCGAAAACACTTTTTCCTGTATGTTTTTATTACTTTTTATATAAATAATCGTAATTTGTAACACCTGTGCTGAAATGAAATTTTACTCAGATAGGTAGCACACCAACAATGAAAATTGTCACAGAAAGAAACAAACTATCAAAGATTCTAGTTGCGTTCAGAAACGATAAAACAGTTTCCCTAAAATTAAAGTTTAAAAAAAAAAAAAACTTATGCAAAGGTTGCTACATAAAGAGATATGAGGTTTTAAACATATGATGCAGATCTACACTGCTATGCATTTAAAGGTTAAAACTTTGGGAATCAAAGTCTGAGTAGGAGTCAATCATTTTTCCTAATGATTCTGCAGCACTGTGTACATTGTCTTACAAATGAGAAGGAATAAATTGCAAGCAAGGTATTTCAAAGCACATGCTACAACCTAATGAATGTCAGTTATCACATTTTATCATGACTGAGTCTGCAGAAAAGTGGTCTATTCACAATGTCAATGTCAAATACTGAATGTGCCATTAGCACTTACTCATCAGATATCAATTTTTGTACTGTGATGAATATGAGAACTGGACACACAGAAGGTGGGTAGTATTCTCTTTAAATAGGAGAATGGATTCAGTATGCATGATGAGCAATACTGGATTTATATAAATCTGAAGACAGAAAAAATAAGCAATTACTCCTTCAGCATCATCGAAAAGGACTGTTTTGGAGATACTGAAGTTCTTAGAGGTACCATACCACAGTAACCATACTCAATTTCAGATCTACCAGGTTCCAGAAAGTTCAATAACTGATTGGCCTACTCTATCAATTTTATCATACATCACATGCAACTATTTAAAGCTATTAGTCTGTGCTTTCCATTCCATGAATGACAACACTACATTTTATCTGACTAGTTGTTCAAAATCAGATTGATGTTCACTGAACCAATCTCTAACAATTCTGGCACAATGTTTAGTTGTATTATTCTCCCTGAAGCATTCATCATCTTCAGAGTAAAAATGCAACACTGCAAGATGATCTGCCAATATAACCAGCTATTGCATAGCTTTTTGTTTACACTCAAATAACACCAGGAGACTACCTCCATACTAGCAGAATATTCCCCACACCATGATAACAAGTTTTGCATACTCATGTTAATCTTGTTGGCAGTGATAGATAAAAACTGCAATCATAGAATTGCCAAAGGTTTTGGAGATGTTGCAGCCATAAAATCATTTTTAGTTATTTTTTCTGACTTTTCTGCAGCAACTCAGCACCTAATACTTTTGGAAAATACTCTTCATGATTAACTCTTAAGCAAAGAATTTTTTTTAGGTTCTTTTTTTTTTTTTTTTTTTTTAATAAGTCACATTTCTAATACTTTTTTTTTTTTTTTTTTTTTTTTTGTGCAATAAATTGCCTGAACTTAGTTTAATTTAATAAATAATTCAATAAATTGTTCATAATATTGAAGTATCATACCACGGTGCCCTGAGGCAAAATTTAGATGACACGGCGACATTGTCACAGAAAATAAATTGTCACTTGTAGAAAGATTTGCTCATAATAATTACAGATTTCAGTAGAAAACAGAAAAAAAATCTGTGTTCTATTTAAGAATTCTTCTACAGTATATCTACAGATATAAGAATTCTTCTACAGTATCTTTATAATTAAATAGACATAGTATGTGTAAATTAGAAAATATGTTATTAAATAATGCCGTCTTGCAGAAAAGGTTCGCACGAAAAAAACTTGTCGCAGAAAACATCAAAATATTCTGCGAGAGAACCATTGTGTCAGATTAGCAATATCTTGGAATGCAAGAACTTCTACATTATCCGGTATTAACTTATAGTGTACATGCTTTAACTCAGTAAGAGCATACAATACCCAGCCTTGCTGACAGCCAAAACCCATGTTATTCTATGGAAAAAAAATTTCCCTATAGAATAACATGGGCTATTACTTCACTATTTTAAATGTTTTTTATAAATACTTTTGCATATTCAGAAAATTTACAACTATTAAATTAATGCCTGCTCATTTCCAAGAATTGACTTTTTACATTTTAACCATTTATTTTCTAGCTAAAAAGTGCAAAAAAGGCACTTAGTTAATTTTCTGCTTTTTTTAACACAAAAATAAAATATTAAAAATTTAAAAAAATAACTTAAACAAGTACTAATTCAACTGTGAATTTTCTGAATGTGAAAACAGAATCGTAAAAAACACATTAGGTAATGAGTAATTGTGGAAACCACTAGTGCTGTGCAGATGGGCAATTGGCGACGGTCTGGGACACAACCCTAGAGGTGGTCCGGAGACATGCCATCACAATTTTGATCCTCCACAGAAGGGTTGGCTCTCCCGCTTCAGTGACCCCCAGAGGTATAATTTTTAATGGGAACATAGAGGACATTGCGACCACGACAGATTTTACGTGCACCAGCCACCATTAGTGTACACGATGGTCTTTGGCCGGCTCGAGTACCGAACCCGCAATCTTCCAATTATGAGGCCAGCGCTCTACCGACTGGACTACCGCGGCCCTATTTATAATAAAGAACAAGGATGAAATTTTTTACTAAAAAAGGTGGAAGCTTGTCTCTTTTCCTTGCCATAACAAAAAAAAAGTGCAGAAGAGATTGCGGTTACCCAAAATATATCAACTCAGTGCATACATAATGTCTTGGTTTGTCTATTAAAATTTCAACATAATATAAAAAGTAACTTTTATTTGTACTTTTCAAAGTGTATCATGAATAGGATATATTTTTGTATTCTAAATATTTGGATACTATATCTAGATTTTGTGAAATAAATAATCAATTTCAGTACATTAAGTATCTCTTTCTGTGCATCAAACACCTAAACTTTGTGTCGATTTTCTACAAAAGTAATTGTAATTAATAATTTAGATAAGGTGATCAATATTGATCTATCTTGCAGCTGACTAGAAAATTCAGTTTGCTAACTATAAGTATTCTTATATATGGCAGTGAATGTGTTAAATGTATATTCTATAGAATTATTGCACATGTTTATGACCCATAACAACCAGCCATAAACTTGGTGCACAAATTCATGGCATCATAGAATAACTATATTACCAACTTGCAATGCCTAACTATTTTGATAGCCTTAGCATATAGATCTAGAAGTAATAAAATATAAAAAAAAACATTTACATATTTCATGGTATGGCCGAAACGCATTTTCATCGGGGTACCCCAACTTGGTCCCTGGCACTTGCAGTGTCAAAACATTTGCAGCTGTTTCTTCTTCTTTCAGTTCTTTTAAGCATGCTTCTCCACTGGCTATCGAGCCCTGACGCATTGTTGCCATTGCACAAATTAATTGAATAAATGATTTCTACGGCTTCGCGGTATGCAGCATAATTATGGCATACTGCGAAGCTGTAGAAATCATTTATTCAATTAATTTGTGCCATGGCAACGATGCGGCAGGGCTCGATAGCCAGTGGAGAAACACACTTAAAAGAAATGAAAGAGGAAGAAACTAAAGCTGGAAATTAGCGGTCGCCACTCGCCACATGGCGACTAGATTTTTAAAAGTGGCGACTAAAGAAATTGCCTTTGGTCGCCACTGCAGTGGCCACTTCTTTTCTACCCATTCTTTATAAAATATACCCCATTCCACGGCAAACTTGGATCGCACGGCGGCTTTTTCGCGGTAAACGCGCCGCGCAAAGAATTCAGGCTGTTCTAAAATATAACCTCGCCACTTGCAAACATATTTCGGAAGTCAATTTTAATAGTAAACACTTAAAATTCTTCTACCCATTCTTTATAGAATACCTCATTCCAATGCAAACTTGGATCGCGCGGCGGCGTTTTCGCAGTAAACGCGCCGTGCGCCTCGAATTCAGGCTTTCTCAAATCTAACATCGCCACTTACAGACATTTTCGGAAGTCAATTTTAACAGTAAACACTGGAAATTGGCAGGTAGTCTTAATCATATACTAAAAAAACGTATGGCTTTTTTCCATTTTTCTATAAAAGTATTAGATTTTGATTTTAAAAAAATGTCAAAATGAGAGTTTCGGCCTACTTTCGGGAGACAGAGACGAAAAGGAAGCTCGTGAGATAATCAATCGGCTGAAACTCCGATTGCATTACGTTCGCAGAAAAATTAAAAACGTCATTCGACGCATTTTCTTTGTTATTTTATACCACTTTCTTTTCAAACTTGGCATTTCTATCCATTCCCAACGGCCGTATCGCATTCAGTCATACGCGTGGTTTCTCGAAATTTCAATCTTTAAAACAAGCTTTATATAGTAATATAAATTTTGGATTTATTGCTTTAATATGAAGAGATTTAAAGAAAATCCTGAATCACAAAGCAACCGTAGTGGTAGTAAACGTGGAGCTACAGATAATTCTGTAAAAATAACATATTTTTTCGGAAAAAGGTAAGTGCGTTTTCTGTTATTATTTAAAAAAAAAAAAAAAAATGTATATATGTATGTATATTTTTAGTTCTTAATCAGAAGAATGCATAATTTATTGAATATTTTATTTATTTACTACATATTATTTAATATTTGTTATTGCATATGAACTATTTTTTACTTTCTTCTATATGTAATATAGAGAAAGTATTGGATTCGCGAAAATTTTCGACCTCCGTTTTTTGACGGATCTACACGTTTTGGGGTGTCCTGAACACGAATTGATAGTTTTTAAAAAATGTCTGTCTGTCTGTGTGTGTGTGTGTCTGTGGTTTAGTGTTTTCACCGTATCTCACGAACCAATGAATGAAATTCAACCAAACTTGGTATATAGTTGGACCCTGGCCAGCCACATTCTCTAAATTCAGTTAGAGAGGGGGATTATAATTGCAAATTATTAAAAATTCATTATTATTAAAGAAAAATTAATTTATAATTCATTTGTAACATGAAAAAAAAAAAAAAAAAAGGAAAAAGAAACTTGCAAAATAAAAAAAGCATTATTAAAAAAATATTTTTTTTATTTACATATACTAATATATTTTCATGAATCAAAGATGTTTTTTTTTTTTTTTTTTTTAAGTAGAAAATCGACACCATTCAGGATAGTGAAGGGGCAATATAATCAGAATTTTTCTGTTATAAAATAATATAACCAAAAGAGCATTTTAAACATATGAATTTTGTATTGAATAGTATTTTCTTACATTCATAGTATAAATTATGTAAATCTATTCCTATTTCATTTATTAAAATTTATCAGAAATGTATTATTGTGGATGAGTTTCAAAAAGTTGACTACCTTAATTATTTTCTTAATGATTTGTCGAGACTGAACATTGAAAAAATTAAAGAAAAGAAAATTTTATTTTACTTTTACTTTTATCAGCGAGTGGCCAGTGGCCACTTACTAGTGGCCACTAACTTTTTAAAAGTGGCCACTAAAAAAATGAAGGCTAGTGGCCAGTGGCGACCAACCAAATTTCTTAATTTCCACCTTTAGAAGAAACAACTGCAAATCTTTTGACACCACAAGTGCCGGTGACCAAGTTGGAGTACCCCAATGGAAACGTGTTTCGGCCATACCATGAAGTATGTAAAGGTTTTTTTTTATATTTTATTAGTCAAACCTTCATATGAAATGAAAGTTTAATGGATCTAGAAAATAATTCAACTTTATTGCATATTACATGCATCTGTAACTATGTTTATTACTAGCAGATACAGAACAGTATAATGGGCTATATATCTCTTGTTTATTCAACAACCGAATACAGAGATGTGACTGGAGAAGATATCCCTTGATTAGGAATTCAAAAATTCATGGGAGGGGCTCAAAAAATTTTATTTTAAAAATGACCCAAAATTATTCTCAATAAATACTAATTAAAAATGTTAATTAATAATATTAATTTTGATTTTAAAAGTGTTATTCTTTCATTTGGCATTAAAAGGAAATTTTGCAAACCAACAGGTGGGGTGAGGGGGTTGACGTTGAGCCCCATCCTTTCCTATGCCCCTGCCCTTGATGCAGAAATTTATGGTATCTCTCTATCAATATCAACTTTTCCATATTGATCTTTATATTTTGCTTTCCACTTACCAAGTAAAATCTCTAAAACCAAAAGGAACATAATGAAACTTTTAAAAAAAAGAGAAAAAAAAAACTAGTATGTTGTGGCCACCACAAGACTTTCTTCTATATTTTCCTATACAAATTCACTAAGTGCAAATAATTTATTAAAACTATTATTTTAGAGGTGCACAACCTGCGGCCCACTGGACTGATATTTTAGAATGCACTAATCAACAGGAGGAAAAAAATGAAAGAGAGAAAGAAAAAGTACTTGTTTGTTGCATTCGCAAAACGGGAATTTACAAAAACTTCTTAAAAAATTTAAAACTTATCTAAAAATTTCTTAAACCTTTATTTGTTATTTATTTGTTGCATTTCTGAAACCTAATTTATTTCTTAAAACTTGTACAAAAAAATTATTTGATTCAGAAATATCTGAGCTCCAAATATCCCTTTCCTTGGCTATGCTCTTGTGTGCTACATGTATAATTTAGCAATCAAATCATCAAAACACTCATCGAGATTTTTGCAGACCATGTTGTTTATGCAGAGGTTAATCCAGAACAAATTTAGTGCCGCATTTAGGCACCTTCACAAAAACAACTTTTCGCAAAGAGGCACTTTCACAAAGTCAATTCTCAGCAATATAGGTGCACACTAAAAACATTGTATAAGCTTCGCCATATCAAACTCATAATAAATACTCTCAATTTAGTTATTTTGTGGAAGCAATGCTAAATATCTAAATAAACACCTTCTTATATTGCACATAAGAAATAACTCGTATATATTTTTATTTTACAATTGTTTCCTTTTATTTTTTAAAAGTATTTTAAAATTAAATAAACTGCTTTATGCAAAACTGCATATTTTGGTATCCTCTATCAGCCCTTATATTTGTGCTTATAGTTTTTGTGACTCCCAATATAATTTCTCTCTCTCTGCAAAACATACTTTTATTTGATTATTTTATTTATCGTTTTTGTATTTTATATGATGCATTTGTTTAATTCTTTTGCTTACTATTCAATAACTTTATGATTATCATGCTTCGAGATTCATTTTACTCTCTGATTTAAAAAAAAAAAAGTTTTTTTTTTTTTTTTTTTTTTTTTTTTTTATAGTAACGATGAAAACTGAAGCACACAGGCACATGAAAATGATAGTGTGCCCCTTTATATATGCATCCATGTGTGTGTGCGTTATTTTACACAGCGAATATATCTGCATAGTTTAATTCTTTTATGTTATCTTGTCTGTGGCGCTTCATATTCCACTGAACAGCGAGACTGGCCCTCCAGCCAAAAAGGTTGTGCACCCCTATATTATTTATTATAATTATCTAACATGATGAATGCAAATGATTTTCATCTTACAGAAAACTAACACTAAATATCCAAAGAAACTATAAAGATAGTTTTATTGTCTATAAATAAAATCTTCAAAAATGTGTTTTTATAATGGTTATCTTGCATAGTTTCATACAGTTACATGCCATAGAATTTGAGACATAGTCTTCCCATTATCAAGGAAATTAAAAGTAAAGCAGCGCCATCTATTGGCCGATAAGCATACAAATTGAATCAGTATGTCTCATAATGCCCTGCTCACATATATCAAGTTTTGTTTGATAATACACAACAAAACCTGAGATATAGCCTTCCCTTAAATTGCAGAAATCGCTGTTGAGACCGAAAGTTGACAGGCACTAATATAGATCAAGGACAAGGTGCATCTACATATAAATTTATATACAATTCAGAGCAGTAGTTCTGGAGATACAGTTGCCACAAAATTTTTGTCACACACACATACAGACGGACATTTTCTAAAAATGGTCAAATCGTGCTCTAGACCTCTCAAAACATGTAAATCCGTCGAAATTTTTTACGAATCCAATACTTTCTTCTATTGAATATAGAAGAGAGTAAAAAGGTGAATTGTTTTTTTATTAATAAATTTTTTGGTGCTTCAAAATCATTGATACTTTTTAAAATCCATTCCCTTTTTAATGATACCAATAATTTAATGAACCATTGGACTAGTATTAAAAATAATGAACAAAATTTGACTCACTTCTCAGTTAGGTTTGCCATCATTGCACCAGGGTTATACCTGGTATTTTTTTTTTTTTTTAACATTTTAGATAAAATACCCAAGAAATATTACAATTTTTTAAAAACTAATTTAATTCTTTGGACACTATTAATTTTTCTTTCTTAATTTGGTTATCCTCAGCTCCATTGTCTATTTCTTTCTGCTTCACTGATGGTTTTAACCAAGTATCCATACTTGTGATTTGAGAGACATGAATCAATGAAACTTTGTTATGAGTTTACAATAGAAAAAAATAAGCAACTATATCATGAGTGCAAAATGACAAAGTGATTTAGAAAGGGAGTAGCAGGTAGAGGCAGATCACTGTGAAATACTAGTGCCAAGAACACTTTTACAAAACAGATTCAGATTTCTGATATGTTTAAATATTTTTACATTTAAATTCACTTAATAAAAATCAAAATTAAATCCAAATATACTAAATAAATAACAATTTCTGATATTTGAATAAAAATTACGAGATTATTTTTACGAAATTATCTGATTTTTGTTATTTCTTAGAAAAATTCTTTTTGACATATTTTAGAAAAATTAGATATCCTTTAACAAAATGCTAAAATAACTAATGGCAATTTAAACTCCACACTAGAGGTCTGCACGGGCCGGGCCGAAATTTTTAATTTGCTTTCGGCTGGGTCGGGCTCGGGCTTAAAAAAAATTTTCAGGCTCGAGCCGGGCCGGGCCTGAAGGAAATTTTCTCTGGACTGTGTCGGCCCGAATTTTTTTTCTGGTTTCCTCGTTAATCAACGAAAAAAGAAAATGATAAAATATTTCTTTAGTCATTTATTTTACATAATTTTACAGGCTGGTATATCACATAAAGTTCTATTTTGTTAAAAAGTGTGTGTAACTTCAATCTATCACTCTGTCTGTCCAAAATAGGATTTTTCGCAAATATTTTTAGCATGCCTCGAAATTAATATATTTTATTTAAAGTAATATTAGATGGTTTCCTATTCAAAATAGTATGCATGTCACTACCAGTTTGCGTACATGTACATAACAAAAGAAATTAGATACGTTACTGTGTATAAGGCTTTGTTTCTTATGATCTGTTGAGTTTAGGTGGTATAAAGGCTACAAAAATCTTTCTGCTGTAATTACTTTCCGAACACTATAGTGAAGAAAGTATTGTAATCATGTTAAAAATCCGAATTCGAGATTTTGATGTTTCTATACGTTTCGAGGTCCAACGAGTCCGTTTTCACTATTTTTACGATGATATATGTATGTGTGTGTGTATGTTTGTGTGTATGTATGTGTGTATGTCTGTGAGTGAACACGCTAGCGTCTAAAGGCTTTGTTCGAATAAGCTGAAAGTTGGTACGTATATTGTAAGTCACCATAGTACGAAACCTATAGATTTTGGTGAATCTAGCACTTATAGTTTTTTACAGGGACACAAAGAAAAATTCTTTATCATTATGGCCAAGGGACCAAAATCTTAAAAGTGCGATAGCATCTAAACGCCTTATTCAATTGAGCAAAAACTTTATACACATATTATAGGTCACAGATACTCAATCTGTATAGATTTTGGAAAATCTAGCACTTATAGTTTTTTTACAGGGACACAAAGAAAAATTCTTTGCCAAATTTTTAAAAGTGTGATAGCGTCTAAACGCTTTATTAATCTGAGCAAAGAATTTGTACACATGTTATATGTCACATTTGAACCAACTGTATAGATTTTGGTGAATCTAGCGCTTACAGTTTTTTTACAGGGACACAAAGAAAAATTCTTTATCATTATGGCCTATGAGACCAAATTTTTAGAAGTGCGATAGCATCTAAACGCCTTATTCAATTGAGCTGAAAATTTGTATGAATATTATAAATCACTGTTGCACTAACTATAAGCATTTTGATGAATCTGGCATTTATAGATTTTTACAGGAACACAACGAAAAATTCTTTATCATTATGATCTAAGGGCTCAAAGTTCAGTAGCGTTAAATAAAACCTCGTGTGATATATGGAGAAAAATACTCAAACACTCTGTTATGGTTTTCTCTCTTTTGTTTGTTTAGCAACTCCTCTTTCTTTATTTTATCTACAAAACTGTTAGTTACTCAATGTTCGGAAAGCCGAGTGGAGTCACTCCAGATTTTTTTTTGTTTAAGGTTTCTTTTCCTTTCTCCAGTGAACGAAAGTAATATAATTTTTATCATGGGCAAAAGCAACTTTTCTATTGAATATGGTTGGATTAACATTAAAGTTTTGTTTACCGGAGCATATGAAAGATTCGGATACATTACGGTATATAAGAGGAAATGGTTGAAAGTGCATTTTTAGTAGTATTAACTATTTTAAATACCTTCCTATATTGTTTGATGAATGCTAATATTTTTTATTTGACTTTCTGTTTCTCTTTGTGCCTTGTCTATAATAATGAATTTCTGTTTATATATAATTATCTTGTAAAAGTTCTGCAGTTTTTTAAAGAACGTACTATTGTTTGGTTATACAAAACTTCTACAAAACACATACTAAAAATCTTTTTCATAGAAAGGCATTATTATTATTATTATTATTATTATTTATTTATTTTTTTTGCTCAATACATTGTTACATGTTAATGTGAAAAAAAAAAAAAATTCCATTAAACTACTCTTTGTTATTATTATTTTATTTGTTTGAAATGTATACATAAAATCCCTGGATAAAATTTTACTTTCTTTATTTCAATACATTGCCGTAGCTAAGACGTTAATTTTAAGCAAGACCCTCAGAAAATTTAGGCTATTATTAAGAAGACAGATTTAATTTTAAGCATGAGAGTTTTAAAAAATACTTCTTTTCAATTCCAAGATATCCAACATAAAGATGAAAAATGTGGTATAATTTTAGGCTGATTGTCTGTTGTATAAAATTGAATTATTTGAGTCTTCATAAGTGACTTTGGTGAAATATTAAAAAAAATAGGCTATTTTATGCTCATTTTACCCCATTTGTCACGATCAGGATTAAAAAAAAAAACTAAATACCTTTTTTTATGTTCTCCATTAAATGGCAATCCTTTTTTGTACGTGGACCAATCACGTTGTCATTTTCATCCACAGCTATGCACATTTCATCCAACAATTTCACTTGTACAGGGTCAAACTGTGAAAGATTTTCTTTATATCCAAGAGATTGTACTGATCGACAGCATACCTTCTGGCTGTGAAGCCCACTGTTCACATGCACTCTCACAAAGCTATAAAAAAAATTTCATAAATAATTAAAATCATTTTTTTTTTCTTTAAAATACCAAAAGAGAAAAAAGCTATATAATAAAATTCAACTGAATCAAGAGACATAATTTGAAATAATTAGTACTTATGTATTATTCAATTATTTTTGCCAAATCAAATGGCAGGAATATGCAGACAGACAACTTCAATAGTGGCCCTCTATACCTTAATTAATCAGCTGTGAATTGGGTGGTCCTCTACACTTCAATAAACTACATGAGTGTCATTCATTTTTAAGAGTAAATAATACCTAATATTGGCAACAGCCAAGGAAATTTTGTTTCCACAATTACTTATTATCTATTTTCTTTTTTTTTTTTTTTTTTTTTTTTTCTGTTTTCACATACAAATAATCCACAACTGTTAAATTAATGCTCATTTTTTTAAAACTTTTTTTTAATTTTCAATACTTTAGATTTTAGTTTAAAAAAATAATTAAATGTATTTTTTGCATTTTTTAGCTGGAAAATAAAAGTATTAAAAATGTGAAAAATCAATATTTTGAAAATGAGTACTAATTTAACAACTGAGAATTTACTTAATGTGAAAACAGAATTTTAAAAAATACATTAGGTAACGAGTAACTGTGGAGACAAATTTTCCCATAGAATAATATGGGCTTTGGATGTCAACAAAATTAGGTATTGTCTGCTTATAAAATGTTGTGCACAACTAATTTAAATTATTAATAATTCAAATTTATTGTTTTAATTCACAATTATCATTTTTGTTATTTATTTATTATTATTATTATTATTATTATTTATTTTATTTTTATTTTTTTTTTGGGGGGGGGGGGGGATTTTTCAACCTTCCAAGTCAGTTACCAAGGCTCAGTTCTTTTTATATTCTTGTTACCTTGTTGCCCTCTGTCGTGTGAAAGCTCTGCTTTGGCAAACTCTGTAATTTTTCTTTTTCTTTTATTTATTTTTTTCTGTTTATGCAAGGGAGCAAGGCTCTTTTTTTTTTTAATATTCTTGTTACCTTGTCGCCCTCTGTCGTGTGAAAGCTCCACTTTGGCGAACTCTGTAAACTTCTTTTTTTTTTTTCTGTTTATGCAATAAACAACGGAGGAGGTTTAATCTTTAGACACGGGCTATTTTGAATCTCCACAGTGTCATCGGAGCCCCTCTCTATGAATTAGTGTTCTTGTTACACATTAGATCATTGGCCGCCAAAAGTTAATCATTTAAATACCCTATTATAAGTTATGTGCGTATACGAATTTATAGCATTCGAATAATTTTTTGGGCATAACTAAAACTCTTACGACTTTTAGTGGAGGGAGAAAAGAAAGGGACTTAGAGACCATTTTGGCAAAAAAAAAGGACTTTTAGGGACCTGAAAAGAGTTAAGTGACTTTTAGGGACCACACTAAATGCCCTGCAATACTAACCTTTTTTGTATGTGTCTTCACTGTATTAACTTTCATTGACACATAATAATACATACCAAAAATTACTTTAAATGTTACAAGGCCTGTATTTTCTTTTGCAGGGAACTACACAGCTCAAATCTATCATTTAAAAGCCTGTATTAAAAACTTTCTAATGATACCAAATTTATGCCTCTTAAGTCAATAAGGTAACAAAATATGGGTGCATTTGTAATGCAAGAATTTTGAAAATTTGCACTTTTTACCCATTTTTACAGACCTGTATGTATATCAAAAACTACAAGAGATAGGAACTTATTAATTGGTATACATTCATTTCTCTATAGAATAAATAAAAGAGCCCAATTTTATAAAAATCTCAGGGGGGGTCAGGTAAAAAATGCTGCTTTTTTCGTTGATTTGACATGGAATAACCCAGTTCAGGGTTGGGTTTTTGACGTCAAAAAGTGGTTCTTGACATGACAATGGTTAAAACCTGGTTTAAACCGTCAAAAACTGTATTGTCAAAATTCAAAATCTATAAATGAGCTAGAATCAGGTTAGAAATAGGATTTAGTAATATTTTTGCCATATACAAGTGAATATCTAAATATTATGCTGTTTATAAATTAATAAATCTTAAAACAATTAGTAGATAATTTATAAAAATTTAGGTAAATTAACTGGTTTATAACCTAAGAAATATATACAAAGTATGTATAGACATATTTTGTATATTTATATTAATATTTAAGAACTTCTAAAATTCCAATGTTACTTATGAATTTTCATATAAGCCATGAAAACACAGGAATACAGAATTTTTTTTTTCTTCTTTAAGTAAAACATAATATATGTGGGCAGTAAATTAATACCAATTTGAAAATAATTATATTTATAATCTGTATTTATTACACTTTATCATTTATTAATAAATTTTTATCTATTTATTATTATTATTGATTGTATAAGTATTTGTACCTGTTTATAGCTTGGACTATTGGTGTTTTGGGAATAAAGCTGACTGACTACTCTAGGGTCTTAGGCCTAAGAGGGAGTGCCCTCCGTAGGGGTCTTTCTAAAGGGTCCTAGCCCGTATTTATGCACATTTCGGAGAAAAACATGAAAAACTCTGAACGTCTAGGCCGACGAGCGTGCCCTGAGATTGAACCTGGTACCTCACGTCTACCAGCTTTGAGCGTAGAACCGCTTGGCCGCTGGTGGGCCCTACATCTTAGACTAATAATTTTTTTAAGAATATGTATGAGTAAATATTAAATTTATTGCAATTTATAATGTCCGGAAAGCATTCATATTTTTCTTGTCTCACGGTAATTATAAGAATTTCAGACGCAATTCCAGCTTGCTTAATATTCAGAATTATTGCTTTTTCTTATAAACTTGCAATATCAGCAGTCATTTGAAAAAAAAAAAAAAGTTATATTTTTCTATAAAATATTTAAATACAAAATATTAGCGGGGGTTGATCCAGGCAAAATGTGGGTCCCTTTTGCAGCCCCTTCACAAAATTCCCCAAAGAAAAAGGAACCCTTCACAAAATTCAAATTCATAAAAAGAGACCCTTCACAAAATTCAAATTCATGAAAAGGGACCCTTCACAAAATTCAAATCCATAAAAAGGGACTCTTCACAAAATTCAAATCCATAAAAAGGGACTCTTCACAAAATTCAAATTTATAAAATGAGTCCCTTCACAAGATTTTGTTTTATAAAAATGATCCTTTTATTAAATGTTTTCAATTTTTCAGTATTATTTTTAATTTATGCCTTAATTTGGCTCAATGAAACTCTATTAACTTGATATTAAACATTACATAAAGTCATTGTAAAAACTGAAGATTTTACACAATATTTTACTTTTTCACAATTTACATTTCACAAAAATATTTTGTTTTTCACAAAAAAGGGACCCAAAAATTAAAACCTGGATCGACCCCTGATTAGGCTATGCATTTTTATTTTAAGGTTTAAATACATAATACTAAAAGCACAATACTAAAAAAATTAAAATATACAATGTTATATTGCAAATAAAATGATTTATCAATCAAAATGATCTGTCAATGTTTTATAAATCATGAATTTTTAGAAGCCTAAACTACTGTTTTTATATTAATCAAAATGTTTTATAATAATGTTTCTCCAAAAACATTAATATGATTACCTTTTAAAACATACTTATTAATAATATCTTATTAAAAACAACTATATTTTTAAAGTATCACATAAGTAAGTTTAACATATACTATATTAAGCATAATTATAAATAAATTTCATAATATATAAAAGTATCACAGCTTATTTTGAATGAACATAGAAATAATTCATAATGAAATTTTAAAAGTCTAAAGTTTTGTTTTTTGTATTAATCAAAATGTTGTAACAATGTGTTTTTTAAAGAACATCAATCTATTTACTTTTCAAAAAATCTTTATAAAATATATTTTGTTAAACTAAGTTTTTTTTATGACAATTAAATTATAAATGTAGGTTTTTGACATTTTTGACAAGGTGGTTTTTGACATGACGGTTTTAACTAGGGATGCAACGGATATCCGGTAAACAGTAACTATCCGGCCGATCCGGCTAGCCAACCGGATATCCGGCAATGGCCGGATATTACTATTATCCGGCAGTAACATCCAGCCCAAAATTTATGAATTGAGAAATGGGTAGAAATAACATATATGAGAGTATAACAAATAATATCTAATAAATAATCCACTACAAAAACATTAGAGAATGTATTTTAATTTTTTTAAATTAATATTTACTTACTTTTTAAGGAATTAAAATAAATGATATTTTTGAAATAAAGAACTCATACTTAAAAAATACACTTTGTTGAATCTTTCGCATTTCTACAATTGCTATGAAATTAACTAGGGATGAAACGGATAGTGATTTTGCCGGATACCGGATATCGGATATCCGGAGCTCTTCTGCCTGCCGGATACGGATATCCGGACCGGATATCCGGCATTAGTTTTGTTTTTTGTTGTGTTGTATATTTCTTTTCTTTTCCTTTATTTTAAAACAATAAAATATAAACATATTTCATATACTATTCTTTTAAAAACATTTTAAATATAATTTATTTAAACATATTTATTTAATATTCTATTTATTTGTGCAATATTGCCATGAAGAATAAAATTTTAAGCCTAACATACTCATTCCTACACTTGCAATTTTTGGTGAAAAGCACTATCACAAAAAGATAGGTTTTGTTCAGAATTATAAAACTAAAACTTATTATTTACATATTTTTTACAATACTATTATTAAGAAATGAAATAAAATATTTTACTAATATAATCGCAGTTGAATGGTTATTTTCACATGAAAAGTAATATGTTGTAGCCATCACAAAACTTTCTTCTACATAATTCTATATAACAGCGCCACTTACGGTTTAAATCGTATAAAAGTTTAACCATAGATTCTCACAATAAATATTTTACAAAAGGAGTTTATGCAATTTTAATCTACAGATGCTGAGATATACGCTTGTAAAAAATCCTAATAGAAGCTCCACCTGTCGCCTGATATACACATAAATAAGGTCAACATTTGCTTTCATAATGGTTGTCTTATATATCAAGTTTCATGCACATAAAAGTTAGGATTAACTTAGCCTATTCATTGGGTAAATTGCAGTGCAATATTGCCACCTGTTGGCTGATATACACCTAAAATAAATCGCAATAGTGTTTCACAATGGCTGGTTCTCTCACATACCAAATTCTATGCAATTTAAACAATAGAATAAGAGATATAGCCTTCTCCTTTTGGGGGGAAATTTCTGTATTGCAGAGCCACCTACTGGCCAAATGCAACCAAACTGAACAAGCATAATTTATCATAATGCCTTTCCAACATGAAGTTTTGTGTAGTTACATGAAATAGAACCTAAAATATAGCCTTCCCTAAATTGCTTAAAGCACTGTATAACTGCACCACCTGTAGAGCGATTGGTACCAAAATTTGACAGGCACTAATATATGCCAAGTTACATGTACATATATATTTATATGAAATTCTGTGCAGTAGTTTCTGAGATATAGCCTTCCTCTAAGTTTCAGAAATCGCAGTATGGCAGCACCACCTGTTGAGCCATTTGCACCAAAAGTTGGTAGGCACTGATTTATGTCATGGTGCAACTATATATAAATTTATATGTAATTGTAGTAGGCAGTAGTTACGGAGGTACAGTTGAACAGAATTTTTGTCAAGTACACACAGACATTTTTTTAAAATTGGTCAAACCAGGTTCTGGACTTCTTAAAATGTGTAAATCCATCTAAAACCAGAAGTTGAAAATTTTTATTAATCCAATACTTTCTTTTGAGACATTTATAAGAAAACATAAAAGAAAGAAGGAAGAAAAAAATAAATAAACTAAAAGCTTCAAACTAGTATGTTATGGCCATCACAAAACTTTCTTCTATATCTCTCTATATAACAACGCTACATGCTGTTTAACATGCAGAAGAAACATAATCATAGTTGCTTACAATAAAGATTTTAGATATTGAGATTAGTGCAATTTTAATTAAAAAATTTTGAGATGTAGCCATGTGGAGAATCACAGAAGGTGAGGAACAGCTGCGCCACCTGTTGGTCGATATACACCCAAATTAAGCCAACTTTTATTCTCATATTATTTTTATCTTATTTATCTCTTAAATTTTATAGATGTTGAGATTTAGCCTTCCTATTCACAGAGTAAATTGCAACCTAATATAGCCACCTATTGACCAATATGCACCAAAATTGAATCAACATGTTTTATAAAAATGACCCTTTCCCTTACTACATTTTTTGCAATTATACATGAATGAATCTGAGATATAACTTCCCATTCACGGGAAAATTGCTGCATAGCAGCATCACCTATTGCCCGTTATACACAAAAATTGAATGAACATGTTTCATAATAGCCCTCCCTGTAACACACTTAGTTTATTTTTTTAATTATACACAGTATAAGCTGAGATACAGTCTTCCTTTAAATGGGAGAAATCACAGTATAGCAGCGCCATCTGTTGAGAGATTTGCACCAAAAGTTGATGGGCACATTTTTTTTTTTTTTTTTTTGGTAAGATGCAACTATGTATAAATTTATATGAAATTCTGTGCATGAACTCTTGAACTGCACAAAATTTTTGTCAGATAGACATTTTCCAAAAATGGTCAAATTGTGTTTTGGTTCCCTCAAAATGCGTAAATCCACTGAAAACTGGAATTTCAAGAAAATTTTCACGAATCCAGTACTTCCTTCTATTTAATATAGAAGAAAGTAATAATTCAAAATGAATTTATACTTTTTACTTATTTTATATTTTTATAATCTGTACAGATAAGAAAGAAAATTTTACATTAGTTATTAAAATTCTTTAAGTAAGTGAAGTTTTTCTGCAGTACAAAATCAAAAACTTTAAATAACTGAATTTTTTTTTTTTTTTTTTCTTATGAACAATATGAAAGTGAAAGTACAGACTTTCTGAAAATTTAAATATGTACTTTTATTTGAAGTAATTTTAATTTTTTGGGATATACCTATGCAACGCAACAGGGAATTCTAAATTCAGGTGCTTTAGTAAGATATTCCATTAAAAATGCAAATTTATATAAATTGGAGGGTTTTTAAAAAATCCAAATCGAATAGATAGATGGCGCAGTGTTTAAACTGCCATTAGTTTTTTTTAGCATTTTGCTAAAAGGTATCATATTTTGATAAAACATGTTGGTCAGAATTTCGCTAAAAAGCTAAAACTGGATAACTATATATAAAATATCTCTATATAATAACTCAGATTTTTTTTTTTTTTTTTTTTTTTGTAATATTTGCAGGCAAAAACTACGAAAGAACTGAAATTTTTGGGAATCATTAATTATATAGTAATTTGGATTTATTTTTAATTTTTAATGATTGAATTTAAATGCAAAAATATTTAAAAGTATGTCAGAATTCAGAATTTGCTTCATAGAAGCATTCTTAGCACTAGTATTTCACGATTATCTACCACTACACTTTATTTAATTTTTAAATTTCTTTTTCATTTTACACGTATGATATGAGTACCTCTTTTTCTATTGTTAAAATCAAAACATAGTTTCCTTGATTCATATCTTTAAAGTCACAAATATGGATGCTTGGTTAAAATCATCAATGCAATGAACAAAAGGAATAGAAAACAAAACTGAGGATAACAAAGCTAACAAGGAACATCGTGTCTGGCTGTGATTTTAATGAAACTTTAATTTCTGATAGAGGACATGTACCAAATTTTTTTGATCACAGAAATTTTTGCTATCATCCATGTTTTCTCTATTTATTGAATTTTTAAAATGTTAAAAACCACATCAGCCACATATCAACAGTAAGTTCCGCCTTTGGGTGTGACTTAAAAATACTAAATGATTTAGCAAAATGATTTTGCGCTTTCATGTTTAAGTTACAAATAAAAATTTATAGTAGTACTGAAAATTACTTCAACTGAATTATTCATTTGAGTATTCACTTGCTGTATAAATACAAATTTTTCGCATATTTTTGAGTAAAATTTGATAGCATATCAAATATGAAAGAAACGCCTCTAGAAAAGAAACGCCTCTCTCTCATTGAAATCCGAGCCGGACACTTGGGTGATGTTTCCTGTAAGTAAAAGAAATCAATGGTATCCAAAGAATTAATTAACTTTCGAAAAAGCTAAAATAATGCTTGCCTATTTTCGCTAAAATGCTAAAGTAATTTTTTTTGCCAGTTTAAACCTTGAGATGGCGCAAGTAATGCCAGGTTTCTGCTAGTATAAATATATGGTCACAAAAACAACAGCTTTATTGTGTATGGAAAACTGGATTGTAAATAAACAGGTGTAAATAAATAAATGCACATTATTTGACTCATTCTCGAAACAATCTAACAACTTAAACATCCAAGACTAACAATATTACTAAACAATCTAACAACATATTAGCAAAAGACATAAAAACAGAGTTATATATACACTGCAACTGTAGAGAATAAATATCATTTGTTCAGGAACAACAATGAACAGCTCTTTTTATTGGTATGGGGAAGATTATGGGGAATGTTATAGATCACTCTGGAAAAAAAAACCTAGCTAACTCTGTACAAAATTAAAATAGGGCTTCTATATTTCTTAGACCTGAAGCTACTTTTGGCTAAATTTGTTTACTAATGAGTCCAAAATCGATTTTCTCAGAAGCCAACTTAAAAAAAAAAAAAAAAAAAAAAAACTTTACAAGCTACAACTGATCTAAAAAAAAATTAAAAAATTGTCGAAAAATTTTCATCTGAAGGGAGTTTAAGCTTGAATTTTCTCCTTCGGATATCCGTCGGATATCCGGCTTGAAATTGCCGGATATCCGTATCCGGTGTGCTGATATCCGGTACCCCGCCGGATATTTAAAACTCAGCCGGATAGGCCGGATACCGGATAGTTACCGGATATCCGTTTCATCCCTAAAATTAACCACCAATATAAGTATTTTCAAAGTATGTTATTTTAAAATTTATACCTATAACATAAAAAAGAAACAAATTGTGGTACTTAAAAACAGGGTGTACAATTATATATATTTGTTTTCTTCTAAAAATATTGAAGTAATGTAATGGTCTCGGAGAAATTGTTTTAGCAATATCAACAGATTACTGAGACTGAGATGAAAAAGTTAAAATTATTTTTAATTTTTCCATATTTGTTACAAATCTTGCATACAATTATTCAAAAAAAAAAAAAAATCGATTCATTATTGTCTAATACTAAATAATGTGCAATAAATAGTTGAATGAATACATTATTAAATTTGTTTTCCAATTATGAAAATGAAATGTACTAAAATTTTAAGAACTTTTAATGTTTTTCAAAATAGGTAAATTATGATGTAAAAGTAACAATTGTTCAGCATTTTGTGGCAGAATTCTGTTTCTTCTTTGCTCATAAATGATGCCTGAGAAATGATAGAATAGGTACAAAAGCTGCTTTACTTAAATGTAAAGTTTCATTATAATCTAATTGTTGAAGTATTATCTAAAATAATTGGCAAGAAACAAACACTGAACTTAAAAAGGCACTTATTTCCAGCAATATTAAAGTTGAAAACAAAGAGATGGTAATTTTTTTTAACATTTATTTTAGAAGGTATAAAAAATGTTTGTTTTTTAATTTTAACAATTTTTAATTTGAATATTACTGTAAATAAATCTGCTTCTTATATTTTAATAATTGTTTGTTTCTTGAAAACTATATATTTGAAAAAAAAAACTCAGTGGTTTTATTATAGGATAGTTACAGATAGGTTTCATAGTTATGAAATTGTTTCCATCGGAATTTCATTTAAAAGAAATACATAACACATGTAAAAAAGGAAAATAATGGTGGTTTAGAGTTTAGATTAGTCAGATTGAATGTTTAATACTAAGAAAAAAGAAAGAAGAAAAAGTACTGCAAGCCGGATACCAGATATCCGGCTCAAAGTCTGGCCGGATATCCGGTATCTGGCCAAATTTAGATCCGTTGCATCTCTAGTTTTAACCATGGTTTAAACCGTCAAAAACTGTCACGTGTCAAAAACCTGCCAACCCTGACCCAGTTCATCGAAAGCAAGCAGTAATATTGTGCGAAAAAATAAATGAAGATATTTGAGTCTTCCGTAACTTAACAACCCCGATTTGGAGATGACCTTCAACTGTCTCTCTTAAGAAAAAAGACAATAATGGGGAGGAAGTTGATGAAGCTAGAGATCTAAAGACGATCATATGTTTACGATTTTTAGTTTTTCTTATTTAAACTTTATAAAGCCCTTTCTTTTTTAAGTAAATAGATATGCATATAGATTGCTTCTAATTTTACTCAAAGTAAACCCTTTGTTTGGACTCAAACTCAGTACCACTATGAAACTGGAAAAAAGTATTGAGAGAAACAAAACAAGTGAATTACGCTAACAAATCTTTCTATTTTTAATATTTCAATCCAATATTCTTTGAATATAAAGGAATAAAGGCTAATATGAAATTCTTATTAATAATAAAACATTTGATGAAATATTAGTAAAACAATAAATGATGAAATACTTGGAAACAAACTTTATCCCTAAAATGTACAATGGTAAACTTGCAATTTTTATTGCTGGTGTTTATATGTTCCTTTACATCTGTTCTGTAACAGTAAAAATTTAGAAACTTGTCATTTTTGACGATACAATCTATGTTCATTATTATAACGACCCACTGCGTCCTACAAAGAAGGTCGTTATAATGACTGGTTGCTATAGTGAATATAATTTTTTTTTATTTACACATGCATACTCAATAGTTCCATAAAAATAGGTAATTTTCGAAGAGATTTCAACTAAATACTCAAATTACTACTTTTTATCATTGGTATTAAAATTTTATCAATTAAAAATATAATTTCTAAAACAGATTTTAAAATAGAAAATAAAGGGGGAAAGTTATTATATACTACTTACAAAACATTTATTTTCTAAAGAAAGTATCAAAAATGGTTATTTCTCTTTTCTGAATATGTGATTTTTTGCAAAAGATAATTTTCTAATGCACTGTAGATAAGGGTGCGAAATTTCCGTTTGCCATTGGCAAGTGGAATTTTTACTGTGGCAAGTAAAAATTTGGTCTAGTTATAGATAGAATCCTTACACTATATGGTGACAGAAAACATTCTTTTTATAGATTTAAATATAGCAAAATCTTGCCATCTTATAACCTCATATTTAATCCCATGCACAAAAGTTTTAATCTCTTCGGCAGTTTCGTTTCTCCCATTGTGGTTTCTCCAAGCAGAGTGAGAAAAGATGAGCAGAGAACCTCTTTGCCCGTCGATCACTATCTGAGAGAAGAGAAATGTGAAAGTTGCCTATGCGATATTGGCGCATGAAAATGAACCCAAGCCCTTTTAAAGGTACTGCCCTATGTTTATTTTGTTGAATTATGATCAAAAAACAGTTCACATTTTGCAGTTTTTTGCTGAAACTCCAAGGATTTGCGCTTGTAATGATTTGTAGGCATGTAAGCAACGATTTTATCAAAAAAATTATTCCGAAATGGCTATTTCAAATGACAAGAATGAACAAGTTATACACATCAACATTCCGTCTGATTACAAAAAAAAAAAAAAAAAAAAATGGACGAAAAAGACATTTCTGATGTAAAAAGTAAAATAAATAAATAGGTAAATAAGGAAGCTTAATCTTTCACAATAAAAAGATTTTCACAGGATATTGTTTAACAAAGAATTTTTTCTTCTTTTTTTTGACTCTTTACATTTATATTATTAGGCATTTTAATCTTTTTCAAATCTCAAATACAATATATTATAATGATTTTTAATTATAGATTATTATGAGACATGATGATAAACGACACACTTTTAATATATATAATTTTAAGGATATTTGTAAAAGCATTTCAAACAGTTAGGGGGAAAAAAAAACCAAAATGTGCAAAAAAGAAAAAAAAAGACAACTCTATTTTGTGGCGAGTAAAACTTTTTTTTTGGCGAGTGTAATCGGAGTTGAAATTTCGGGCCCTGCTGTAGATTCTACATCTATGAAGCTTAGCAGCACAAAAATCGAAGTCATTTCAAATTGTTGTTATATGTTTAGAAAAACACCAGAAATAGTGTCTGCTGAATTTAAATGTTATATTGGGAATAGACAATACTCAATAGTTGTTATACCAGAAGTAAAATAACATAGACAACATAAGGAAACAGTTAGAAATTTCATCACTAGTCTTTATAATGAACTGGTTGTTACAATGAGTGTTGGCTGATATTAAATAACTAAGTAATAACTACGTATCCACTTTTTACAAAATGATATTTCTTTTTCTTCACTCTTTCATTTTATATTTTAAACATCATAATTACAATACTTTATCTTAATAGTTTTTGCTTTCTTTAAATTCAATGGCAAGACATCTAAAAGTAAATAATTTTGGAATATCTTTGGAATTTAATCATTTATAAATTCCAGATTTTATTATTAATTAAATCTTTACAAAAATTTATTTATTAGCGATTTAACCGTTTTCAAACTCAAAATTTTATTATTATTAAATCTTGAGCTTACAAATGGTTAGAATAATAAAGACATCCCAAAATTATTAGTTTTGGATGTCTTGTTTTTGGATTTAAAGATATTAAGATACAGAATTACTATATGTACGCTATTAATAGGAAAAATTAATAAATGAATGAAAAAATAGAAATGTCTCATAAAATTGAATTTAATGATACACTTGGCCAATAAATATACAATACAAATTGGGTAATTTATAAAATATTAAAGTAGAAGAAATACATCTTACGACAGATTGATTTTTTTTATTATTATTATTATTTAATTACAGAACTTGCTAAGTGAAATTACAAATACATTATTTTAAGGTGCAGCAAAATAAATATATAACTACATTAAAAGAATTAAATTCGAAATATTTGTTTCAAATAAATTAAAATTAATATCGGGTTAAAATTTTTCACCAGGTAGCCGTATTCGATAAAAATATTTATTACCACCACAATATTTTTAAGGAGTATATTTTTAACTGATAGAAAGTCACAAGCATAACAAATTATGTGTAGTACATATATATATATATATATATATATATATATATATATATATTTTTTTTTTTTAAGAAGTTTTTTTTTTTTTTCCAAGTAAACATATTCTAGATAAACAAGGTAAACACTCAATTCTGAAAAAAAAAAAAAAGGGAATCCGAGACAGAAATAATATTATTTATAAAATATTAGAGCAAACGATATTCAACTTTCGTATCGACGTTTTTTAATGCAGAAAATAATGACTTTTGGAGAAACTTACTTGAAAACTTTAGTCAGAGAAAACGCCATGACAATATGTCACGAAATTATACAAAAACTGACATTTAATTAAATACTAATATTAGATAAAGAATAATAAACAAAATAGTAAGGCTGATCACGCCGGTTTGTGTTGTTGCAACTAGTCAGAATGAATCCAGAACTCTTTAAAAATCAAGGTCGGCGTGCAAATGTTTATAAACTTCAGACGACGTTGAGAGTTGAGGAGAAGGCTTTTCATTACACCCTGGTGGAGAAAACCTTAACTTTTCTTCTTTGATCCACGGAGTAAGAAATAACTGGAGATGAAACCAGCGTAAGATTTGAATAAAAGATGGCGCCCCTCTCGGCTGATGTCCGATCATTCCCGTTCCGTAATGCTTTTCAATTGCAAAAAGTTCATTTAAAAAAGTTCTTTAACAAAAAAAATAATTTTTGAGAAAGTCCACGAGAAATGAATTTGATTATACAGGGTTTACTTAAGAACATACATTTTTTACAAGAAGTATGCGATGCTTGTAATTATAAAAAAGCCAATTTTGTATAAACTGTCGTCAAAATGAAAAATGAATTAAGAGGACATTTAATTTTTAAAAACATATATAATATTTTTTTTTAAATATATTATATAATTATTTTTTTTTTAAATCTCAATGAAATATAAAATGCATTTTATTAAAAAAAAAAGTCTTCATAAAACAATAAATATTTTCAATTTAAAATGGAATTCAATTCTACTGTATATGAATTGTTTGAAAGAATAAATTCTGGACCTCATTTATGGTGTAGTGTTGGCCAATATATAAAGCCAATTGACAGACAGCACTTGGGTTCTGGTGCCCTCCGTGGTGGTCACCTTATGGGGTCTTTGCCAGTATTTATGCAAGATTCGGAGAAAATCACGAAAAACTCCGATCGGCTAGGTTGGCGAGAGGAACTTGGAATTAAACTTGGCATTTCCCATCTGTTTGGTTTTGGATTGGTTTGGTTTTGGAAGTAAGGCTGATTTACTATTCTAGGGTCCTAGGCCTGAGGGGCAGTGTCCTCCGTGGGAGTCTTTCTAAAGGGTATTAGCCCCAGCTCGTATTTACGCAAGTTTCGGAGTAAACCACGGGAAACTCCGAAAGTCTACGCCGACAAACGAGACCTGCGATTGAACCCGGCACCTCACATCTACCAGCTTTGACCGCAAAACCAGCCGCTGGTGCACCCCATCTAGTAAAGAACACTATATTAAAGAAAAAATTCATCACATTTGTAAACAATTCATCATGATCAGAAAATCCCTGATAATAATAATAATAATAACTATTGTATTTCTTTCTCTAAAATTTCCACTTAATTTGTACACTCTATTTCAAAAATAAAAAAATAATTTAAAATAAATAAATATAATAACAACTAATAATGTAACAATAATACAAAACTATGTAAATATATAAATAAAATAAATGAACGATTGAACGAAATTAATTGACGGCATTTCTTATTTTATTTTATTTTTCTTCTGAAATATTTCTTACTATCTTTTTGTTCCTCTTCTTCTTCTTCTTTTTTTTTTTTTTTTTTTTTTTAATTATGAAATAATTTGCAACTTTATAATAATAAATTACTCAAGAAATCCTTTGTTCCTCTCAACCTATTGGAATTTTCGTATTTGTTTTACTTGTCCCCTAATAGCCGAGAAATTCTGCTTTCGAAGTTCACAGATGGGAAGTACCTGGTTCGATCCCAGATCGCATTCGTCGACGTAACCATTCAGAGTTTTTTACGGTTTTCTCAAAATTTCAATAGTAATTACTAGGAAATATTATTGACAACGGATATTCAAATTTTCAAAGATTCTATTTATTTTTACTTATTTATTTTTTTATTATCAATATTTTATTGTTAATGCCAATATTATTAGAACGGAGTACTAATAGTCACAATCTACGGATTTTTACGATACCAGTTTTACGATAGTTGGACATTTATCGAAATCGAAAATATAATTGAATAATTTGAAAGCGATGTTATAATTTGAAAATAATAATAATAATAATAATAACTAGTAGTCCTCCGTGCTAAACTAAACTCTGCTTTTGCAACAATTTCATCAAAATCTTTTTTTTTTTTAAAGAAAAAGAAAAGAAAATTAATAATAATTAGTTTCGATACAAACAGTATCGAAAAAGTTTTTTTTAATAAAAAGCTCACGTGCAAAATGAAAAAAAAAAAAAAAAAAAGAAAGAAACAAGATAATCCGCGATTGTAATGAAATGCTCGCCCTCTGGTGGGCTAAGGTGAAATTATCACACCACTGAAAGCTTTCACGCTGAAACAATGATAGAACAACAAGAAAGAACAATAATAAATACACGTGTGGCTATTATATTTACTAACAACTGCAGTTGGGAAAGTGCCATCTATCGATCATTACAAACGCGGATTAAGTTTGAATTTGAGTTAATAATTTAAGGATGCCATTGATATAGTAACTTTTTTAGCCATTTTTTTAGAATAATATTTAAATGGGAAAAAAAATACAAGAAAAGAAAGAAAGAAAAATACAAATACTATTGTTAAAATCGTACTTAAAAATCACTTTTACAGCAAAAACAAAGTTAAATCTTTAATTTATTTTATTATTATTATCAAATCTGTTCTAAACAGAATGTAATTTAGCACCCGAATACTATTTTTGACTCAGAACTTTTTTATTTTTTCGTATTTGTAATTCCTTAGTATCTGTAATGGACTATTTCTTATTTTGAAAACATCTAGGCGGTCTACAACAAATGGTGATACCGTTTTTTTTTTTTTTTTTTTTTTTGTTTTTTCCCTGTATAATAAATAAATAAAACAAGACTCTCTCTCTCTCTATATATATATATATATGTAAAGAAAAGAAAAATATAATGCAAAAACGGTTCAGACTTTTTTTTTTTAAATTAATACGAAGTTTTTAGTTTCAATAAAACACTTAAGAGAAAATAGAGATAAACTTTCGAATTTTTTTATTTAATTTTTTCTCACCGTCATGTGCCTTGTTTTGCGAACTCGGATTTTTTCCCCCAGATATGTATAGATTTTTTTTTTTTTTCTTTTTTAACATTCGGCTCCTATTTTCTGAAAAAAAAAAATAATATCTAATAAAAATGTTCCACTATATTTAACCACTTCGCTCCAAGTTCATTATAAAAGCATGAAATCAGTTGAATCAGTTTACAAATCTCCTGACTATAAAGTATAAAAATAATCAGATACAAGATAGATTTAAGACCCGACTAGAGTACCTTTATAAAAGAACTGGGATTGCGGTGCCTCCTTCTTAAGCCTGATCTTTAATCTTACGAACTTTCGTAGAATAGAGCAGGCGCATGTTTATAAACAAGCGACGCTATTCTGCAACTTTTGCGCATGTAGACAAAATATCTACCTTTCCATTGGTGCTTTATCCCACCTTTTGTCTACATTCTAAAGTACGCACGGAATCACCTGTCGCAGTGACGTCACGTGCACCTGCTCTATAGGCGTGGTAAGAACGATCTTAACTTGGTATTACGGTACCTCAAGCGTAAGTCCTCCGCGTGTCCTCGTAAGAGAAAGAAGCCAGCCAATGGGACACTCAGAGCGAGCTATGTTGTGATTGCGCACGCATCCAGTTTAGAGCTGCAAAAAATCCGGGAATTTAAAACCAAGGGAAAAAACTCGGGAGTTTTGGGGGGAAAACTGGGAATTTTGCAGGGAAAAAACAAATTAGAAATCTCTAAAGCAAATAATATGTTGTTTACTTAATATAAAAGGCAATTTTAAAGACTTTGATATGCTGATAAGTTTATAGCATTCTTTTAATTTATCATTTTATTTTCAATTTATTAGAACTGGAGCCAAATCATTAGCGTTTCATATATAAACACGTCATACTTTATATATATGAAAAGATATTCCAATATAAAATCCTTTTTACTAGATATATGGTGATATTTATATAACTAAATATAATTACAAAATATATAAGCTTAAAAGGTAATGGTATGATTAAGAAAAAATAATTCTTTGGATCATAACATGTAACTTTTCTTAGGATTGTTGATTGGCAAAAATTAGACTTAGTATTGTTATAAGCATTTTTCTCCACAGACACCTCTTAGATATAGTTTTTAATTTCACAAGATAACATTATTTCATAAGCATAAATTCAATTAATTTCACTACATTATTCTAGATAAAATAATATGTATTAGCTACTTTTGTATTCAGTAAACACAATTGCTTTTTTTCCTTTAAGCACTACAAATTTTAATATTATAATTGTTATTAATATAAAGTATTATATAAAAAAAATAAAATTATACTAGATTTTCCACTTGTGATTCAGTTAGTAAAGCTGCTAAGTATTAGAAAGTTGGTCAAAATGCTAATATTAATGAATATAGTGACAGAAACATACCGTTAGTGTTAGCGACGAATTTTATAATTAATTATTTTCTTCGTTTACGGAATGAGCATGAACATCGAAGATGCTAGAATTAGCGAGGAAGGAAAAGGGAAATGAAATCTACGCAGAAGTTAAAGTTGAAATTAATTTATGGATCGGAGGCTGTTTATACACAGAGATTATTTAACAAATACAAAAATTATAAAAATATTCATAATTTCAAAATTCCCAGTTTTGGGGAATTTTCAAAATTTTCAATTTTGTCTTAAATTCCCAGGGAAAAACCCCGTCTTTTTTCCGGGAAAAAACTGGGTGTTTTGAAAGCCTTGCATCTCTAATCCAGTTACGATTCGACTTAAGACTCTGAGGTAGTCGTATGATAGTGAGGCACTGCAATACGACTTGTGTTTTGTTTACATGTTAAGACAGAGTTAGTGCGTAAGATAGTGTTGAGCGAGGCACCGCGATCCCAGCCTTGAAATATTACAATTAATCTATATTAATGTATTTTTTTTTTTTTTTTTTTTTTGTATTTTTAAAAAATCAGCTTCGGCTTTCCAACATTTAGAAAAATGTTTTCAAAGTGAGGGTTGGTTGGTTGTTGATTGGTTTTTACGTCGCACTAGTGCTGTGCAATGGGCAATTGGTGACGGTCTGGGACTCATTCCTAGAGGTGGTCCGGAGACATGCCATCACAATTTTGACCCTACACGGAGAGGATGGCTTTCCCGCTTCGGTAACCCACACCAGAAGTATAATTTTCTTCAAAGTGAGGGACTGCCCTCAGAAAATGAGGATGTCTAGTCACCTTAGAGGACCTTCTTTTAAATATTTGTCGTTATTTTGGCGATAAATTCAAATGACTTTCTCAGTTGCGTAAATGAAGATCTTGGCAAAAAATGTCCGGGCTACTTCAATGCTAAATTTCAAATTTCGCCAAAAAGAGAGTCAAAGTCAAGAATATACGCAAGCGAAGTGTGACGACACTGACCGTCTTTGGGGCCAAACAAATCCACATTGGACGAAAGATCCAATGGACGAGTAAGGTTGCTCACACCCATTTACGATTTCCCCATTCCAAGTCACCAAATACCATGTAAGTCTATGGCGAAATTTTTTTTTATTGAATTGCTCTTTACCTAATGAGGAATTCGTACGATTTCTGATTTTATTCTTATATAATAGAAAATGAAAAGGCAAGAAAATAAATATATAGATTTTCTTTATTTGAAATCTAATTACTGATTTATAACAGTTTTAACATAACACTATTTGACGTCACTCTTTATGACAACAAATGGGAGTAATCGTTGTTTACATTCGATTTCGTGCTTCGCTTTGCTTCTTGAATCTAGAGATGTAAAAAACCCGGGAATTTAAAACCAAGGGAAAAAACCCGGGAGTTTTGAGGAAAAAACTGGGAATTTTGGGAATTTTGCGGGGAAAAAACAAATTAGAAATCTCTAAAGCATATAATATGTTGTTTACTTAATATAAATGGCAATTTTAAGGACTTTGATATACTGATAATCTTATTTTATTATTTTAATTTATCATTTAATTTTCAATTTATCAGAATTGCATGCAAATCAAAATTTGAAAAGATACTTAGGCTTTCTTTATTAAATTAGCACTTAAGATAAATATCGGTACAATACAATTTCCATATTATACAAGCTGAAGAATTAAGGAAAGCAATGTATATAATCCTGTTATAATTTGAGAAGAGAAATAATTAAGATTTGAAAAGTTCTTTAAAAATTTCTATTTTATAAAACTAAAGAATTATTTAAAATAATCAAGTGGTTTTTAGAATGAAGAGATGGATTTTATGCAATTACTACAGTGGTATAGTTTCTTTTACAAGTTACTTTCAGAAATATTTCTTATCAGAGTTTGTAAAAAATTGATATTAAACTTCCTACAATAAAAATTTTTTGATGAAAATTTATATGCATATTGTTTTCTCATTTATATTTCGATTTTACTTTATTTCTTTTTTGGTTTGATTTGGGTAGTCTTCGCTTATGATCCGAATAATTGTTTTAATACTGAAATTAAATCATCTTTAAATTTGAAATTTTTGCACTGATAATATTGTATTACTATATATATATATATATAATTTCTGCATTTCTAACACAAGTGGGGAAATTTTTCGAATTACTTATATATTTTCCTAAAACATATTAAATTTAAGAATTCTTCTTCTTCTTCTTTTTTTTTTTTTTTCTTTGTTGTAATTAAAAAAAAAAAAAAAAAAAAAAAAAAGAGAGAACAATTTAAAAATTATCAAATAACAAACTAATTTCTTAAATATTTCACTTAAAGTTTAATGAAACTTGAATTATTTTTTAGATATGCAAATTTTGGCTTCTTTTTGTATGAAATCTAGTATTTTAGTTCTAATTCGCATATCTTCTATACATATAATAAAATAAGATGTTTGTGTGTGTGTGTGTGTCATTGTGTATGCATTTCCAGAGCTTTTTAGGAAAACGGCTAATGGCTGAGCTACACAAATTTGCATGTAGGTTCGTAATGACCTCTCCTGATGCACCTCGAAGCCCGATTTTCGAATTTTTGATTAGTTTTCTTTTAATTAATTAAAATGTGAAAATAATAACCTTCTAATTTCTGATAAATTAGCCATTTTAATTTTATCAATAATTTAATTGTTGCCAATTTTTTTTTCGACAGAATAAAAAAAAGTACGTTTACTTAAAACGAGGAAAATAAATTAGAAAATCCTTATATATATATAAGGTAATGTTTGTGTGTGTGTGGACAGCGTAGCGCAACGATGGTAGCTCGGACAGTCACGTGTTTCGACATGAAGGTGCCCTCCGAGGGGCCCTCTGCACCTCAAACCCCGATTTTCGAATTTTTGATTTTTTTTCTTTTAATTAATTAAAATATGAAAATATTAACTTCATAATCCGCGTTTGTAATGATCGATAGATGGCGCTTTCCCAACTGCAGTTGTTAGTAAATATAATAGCCACACGTGTATTTATTATTGTTCTTTCTTGTTGTTCTATCATTGTTTCAGCGTCAAAGCTTTCAGTGGTGTGATAATTTCACCTTAACCCACCAGAGGGCGAGCATTTCATTACAATCGCGGATAGCTGCAAAAACAGTCATTACAAATTTATCTTTAATTTAATTGTTGCCAAAAACAATTTACGAGTTCGTTTTTTGTTTTTTTTTCGTCAGGAAAAAAAAAAAAAAAAAAAAAAAAACGTTTACATTCAGTATGATTTTGAAAATTTTATACACATTGATAAAGTGTTAATATAGTTTATGGTACTATTATATGTTGTTCTATTTTTTTTTTTTTTTTTTTTTTCTTTTAACAATTGTAGATTTTTACTGTCAAGTTGTTATTAAAAAGAAAAAAAAAAAAAAAAAAAACTGCCCATGATGTCACATTTGACTGCGTATAGCGTTTCTTTACTACAATAAACTCTATGAGCTACAAATTTATTTTATCAGTTTTATTTATAGATCATACTGGGCGATTTTTAAATTTTGGCGTTGAAATAAACCGAATGTTTTTCGCCAAAACGTTTAATTTAGAAATAGCCATTTAAAGAAATTAAACTGAAATAGTAGTCACATAAATGATCTATTTTTCACTGAATAGATAATTTTATAGGGGAAAAAAAATGTAGTTTTAAAAATAGAAAATTTATTTCAAGCACTATTTTCAGCCTAAAAACCGTTAAAAATATAAACAGAATATGAAGAATTCATACAAATTAGCGAAAAGATATCCGATAAAAGTATCACCAAAATACGATTCCCCCTTTTATACAAGAAATTATATTAAAGAAAAAAATCATCACTAATATGGTGACAAAAATTTAAAAGCCGCCAAGGGAGAGATTCAATAAAGTTGTGTAGCACGGTAATGTTTACATAGCATTTATTTTTTTATATACCAATCACTATGCTAATCTATAATACAAATATACGAGCTGCTGTGTGTGACTGTACCTGCACGCTGTCCGGCAGAAATATTTGTTTAATTTAAATTAATACTTAAATAAATAAATAAGAATAAGAATACGTTTAATAGGAAATATATATAACCAAAAAGATATTAATTGTCTATAATGCGGCAGAAATAGTGCTCATAGCATATTGTTATTAGGGATTAGTTATTTGCTCCGCATCATTAGCACTGTTGCAATGAAAGCAGTTTTACAGGCGAAGTGAAAATAAAAGGGCAGTTCATTCATTCACTTTCAGCTGTGTCAGCCTTGGCGACAACTTTGGTGAGTGGGTGACCAAATTTGGTGAGAGGGCAACCAAGTTTGATAAAAAATGGTACTTAAGAATTCCTCAAGTTTCGAAGATCTCCGACACACGGGAGCACAGATCTCGAGCTTTCCGACTCGATGGAATCATCGGGGATGGGATTCTCGATGGAATTATCGCAAAAATTTATAAATAGGAGTGAGTTGATTTATGCGAGAGAGTATGTACTCACTGCGAATCAGAGTTATTCAGAGACCTATTCTGATTGATTGCACTTTAAGGATTGAGCTCTAAGCGAATGAACATTTTTCTTGAGATTGCGAAGATTTATGTTCCGGAGTATTTGATGTTATTTGCTTTACTCCTGTGGAACAAGTGACTGTTTTTCAGAGTACACCAGAACATTCATCGAATAGTGAATTTTGCTATATCAGTAAGAGTTTCAACTGTTTCCAGAATAGTCGAAGAATAAGTTTTACTATTGGACTGTTTTCGAGAATATTCGTTTTAATAATAGTTTTGTTGTATAGATTCGAGAAGCTAAAAAAGATATTTAATATCACTGAGGAGATCCCATACTAAAGCTGTGGCGAAAATTGTCGCCAATCGAAGTATATTTACTTAAACGTTTCAATTATTCAATTAAAAATCTGGAGTGACTCCACTCGACTTTCCGAACATTGAGTAACTAACAGTTTTGTAGATAAAATAAAGAAAGAGGAATTGCTAAACAAACAAAAGAGAAAAAACCATAATAGAGTGTTTTTTTCTCCATATATCACACGAGGTTTTATTTAACGCTACTGAACTTTGAGCCCTTAAGTCATAATGATAAAGAATTTTTCGTTTTGTCCCTGTAAAAATCTATAGATGCTAGATTCACCAAAATGCTTATAGTTAGTGCAACAGTGATTTATAATATTCATACAAATTTTCAGCTCAATTGAATAAGGCGTTTAGATGCTATCGCACTTTTAAAAATTTGGTCTCATAGGCCATAATGATAAAGAATTTTTCTTTGTGTCCCTGTAAAAAAACTGTAGTGCTAGATTCACCAAAATCTATACAGTTGGTGCAAATGCGACCTATAACATGTGTACAATTTTTTTGCTCAGATTAATAAGGCGTTTAGACGCTATCACACTTTTAAAAATTTGGCCCCATTGGCCTTAATGATAAAGAATTTTTCTTTGTGTCCCTGTAAAAAAACTATAAGTGCTAGATTCTCCAAAATCTATACAGATTGAGTATCTGTGACCTATAATATGGGTATAAAATTTTTGCTCAATTGAATAAGGCGTTTAGATGCTATCGCACTTTTAAGATTTTGGTCCCATAGGCCATAATGATAAAGAATTTTTCTTTGTGTCCCTGTAAAAAAACTATAAGTGCTAGATTCACCAAAATCTATAGGGTTCGTACTATGGTGACTTACAATATACGTACCAACTTTCAGGTTAATCGAACAAAGCCTTTAGACGCTAGCGTGTTCACAAACATACACACATACACACATACACACACACACATACATACATCATCGTAAAAATAGTGAAAACGGACTCAGGGGACCTCAAAACGTATAGAAACATCAAAATCTCGAATTCCGATTTTTGACATGATTACAATACTTTCCTCACTATAGTGTTCGGAAAGTAAAAAGAAATCATTTTAATATAGTGACCAGCGAAGCGGGCAAAGCCTGCTAGTATTAAATATAAAATGACGCAATAATACCACGTTATAAGCTTATAAACATCTGAAAGTCTTTAAACTGGGATTTATATTATATAAAGAACACATTGATTACTTAAGATTTCTAGAATTAATTTTTTCCCTTAAATTTCTCAAAGTTTCCAAAATTTCCGGTTTATTCCCCCCCAAAATCCCAGGTTTTTTTGCCTTGTTTAAAAATTCATGGGTTTTTTTGCATCTCTAATATTAGACTAAAGCCAGATCACTAGGGCTGGATTATTTATCAATATATCCCCAAGTATCGATATTTTTTAAATATCCCGATAACAATATTTAAGATTTTGCTCTGACGATATATCCCTTTAACGATATTACCTAGTGCGCACCGCGCGATCAATCAATAATATACCTATAAGTACCGTTAAACGCCAACCACGGATTAATAGAATTATGCTTCCGCGCTGGCGCGCATCACGAATGAAGCCCGAATGAAACCCGAGCGAACGAACCACGATCAGCGAACGAAACCCGAACAAAAAGAGCGCGCAATATCTTATACTAATACCCATTCTCTTATTTTTCTCCCATCCCTCACTGATAAAATAAAAATATATAACTCCACCCCAAACGATCACTCCCACAATGCATATACTTCCTCTTCCTTTATTCCTGCGTGCGAAACCTCAAATCTAAAATATCACTGTTTTAATAGGTCGACCGCATAATAAAAAAATAAACAGTATTTATTGAAAAGCCATCTGCTTTTTCCACAGTATATTGACTTCCCACAGTATATTGACTTCCCACAGTATATTGATACATTCATGCATTTACTGAACCTAAACGATAATATGAAATAATTTATACTACCGTTAGTATTTGATAATATTGCACATCACCACTCGTGGATCGTAGGTGTAATACCACAGTAACCACAGACAAGGCGATATAAAAACAAACGCTTATTATGACGAATGAAAACAATATCTTTTGTTTTAGCTCATTTCCTGATATTGGTTCATTGATATTGGTTTATTTCAAAGTATCGATAACTTCTGGCGAATAAGATGCGACCTTCAACATGTGTTTGACTCGCTTTGGGCTGTACTTCAGTCCAGTGATGCCAGATAGGGGATTTTGTCCCCATTTTGGGGATTTTTGAGGCTTCTGGGGACCAAATGTTTGTGGGGACTTTTTTGCGGAATTCTAAAATTTTTGGGGACAAATCTGGGGAGTTCTTCAACTTTCTGTCAATGTTGGCAACGTAATGATTTATCCCTACGACTAGAGACTTTCGATAGGTTTATTGCTATTTAGGGATTTTTTTCAAAAATTGCCTTCATTTGGGGAAAAATTTGAGCTTAAATCATAGAAAAATCTGCTTGATATTTTTTTTGAAAAGAAATTTATTTTCCCTTTCTGGTAAAAATTAAGTTGGGGATTTTTTCGAAAAAAAACCCATTTGGGGAAATTTGAAGACCTGGTTGGGGAAATAATTTTCGACCATCTGGCATCACTGCTTCAGTCAGATAGCTCCCTTTCTCCTTTCTCATGTTATCCAATGGGATTTTCGTTGCTTCGTTTTATAAAAATATCTCATTCAAAAATAAAGTTTTTTGAATTCTGTTTTTTGAATATTACTCTTTGAACGGGTCGCCTTTTAGCTTGGTGAACAATTTTTCGAAAAAATTAATTTAAATATTTTATTTCAATAAGTAAATTGTGGACTCTAAGTGTGGATCTCTAAGTAAAATATTTAAATTTATTTTTTCGAAAAATTGCTCACTAAGCTAAAAGACGACCTGTTCAAAGAGTAATATTCGAAAAAACAGAATTTAAGCTAAAAGACGACCTGCTCAAAGAGTAATATTCAAAAAACAGAATTCGAAAAAGTTCATTTTTTAATAAAATATTTTTATAAAACGACGCGACAAAAATCCCATTGGATAACATGGGAAGGGAGAAAGGGTGCTATCTGACTGATGTAAAATAAAGTTTTATCTTCAGTAATTTTACAGTGACAGTTTCTTTATAGAATTATATAATGTTGGATAGTTTATTACTTTTTTTATGTAGCATTTATTTTTTCTCTTTCCTTTTCCTTCTTTCTTTTTTTTTTTTTTTTTTTTTTTTTTTAAGCCGTACATGTTAAATAAAATTGGTTTAAATGCAAAATGAGTTACTTTAAGTAACAAAATGAAACTTTAACATAATTTTGTTTAAATAATATAATTTTTATACTGACAATGTACATATATATATATATATATAGTAATATATAAATACAGAAATATATAAACAAATGAATGAAATTAAATGTAGAAATATAAATACACAAATGAATGAAATTATACCCCAAAAAACACTGAGATCTTCATCAGGGAGGCCCCTCAGTGTAGGGGTGAATGAGAAGTTTCTGAAAGGACAGTAGCTATAAGCTAATAACTATCCTTAGCCCCCAGCTTCTCACCAAACAGAAAACTACCAATAACTGAAGAGAAATCAAACATACATATAATGTATAAAACTACTAAAAATATTTTATAAAATTATCAAATTGTAAAAGTTACAAAATTACATCAATTCATTTAAAAATATATACAATACAAAAGAGAATTACCGAAGTATAAAAAGAAATAAAAATTACAACCTTTCAACTGGAACACAAACTATCTTCGGCCAACGGGGCTACTCGTTGGTACTTCAATATCGCCCTTAAATGAGGAAGTAGAACCAACCGAGACAGGAAAACTCTGAAAAGTCACAGTTAAAAATTGTGACGGGAAACAGTTAATTTGCAAGGTATTTTTTAAGTCTTCAAGAGCATATTTTAAATCTTCTTCATTATTGCAGATAGAATGAATTCTTTTAAGCTGTGCGAACATAATATTTTTTAAAACTTTTCTACTTATATTTGAAAACCAATTAGTAAGACTATTTACTTTAAAATTAAAATCCTTTCTTTTATCATATAATCCAATTAGCCATTTATCTTCATTTCTCTTTATATTTAAATCTAGGAAAGAGATTTTATCGGTATCTGTACGGTTCAAAACCAATTCCCTGGGATATATTTTTTTAGAGATATTTTCGAAACAATTACAGTTAAAAACAATTAAATCATCTATATATCTAAAGAAAGTAATATTTATAAAATTCTTTTCGAAAAAATATAAAAATAAATTTGCGAAAGCACTCGAAAAACTCGTTCCCATTGGGATCCCCCTCCGCTGTAAAAAGTAATCTTTCCCGTTAAACAAAACGTTTTCAAAAATACAAAACCTGATAAGATTAGTCCAATAATTTTTATCACAATTTGTAGCTGCCAAATTCATCATAAATGCTTTCAAAAACTTCAATTATCAAGTTATGTGGAATACTGCCAAACAAATTTTCAAAGTCATAGGTATTTACGGAAGTAATGTTTTCTGAATTATTCTTGAAATATTCTAAGACTTTCTGGTTATTATTTATAATGTTACAATCATTAGCAGAATTAATTACTTTTAAAACTGAATTTAAATATTTAAACAAGATTTTACCGGCTTTATCATTATAGCTATTAGTACCACAGGTGACAAAACGAAATTTAACTGGATTTTTATGAAATTTTACAGTAACGAAAAGATATGGAAAATTAAAACAATTTCTGCTTAAACTTAGTTTTTTATCAAAGGCCAATATACGTTTTTTGATAATAGAGGGGTTGTCAGTTAATTTATTGAAAGAACTATTACTTGAATATTCCTTTAAAAGAAGATTTTTATAAAAAAACAGCTATATTTATAAGAAATTTTTAAAATAAAAATGTCTAAATCTTTTTCTATAAAATCAATGATTTTTTTATGGCTATAATTAAAATTTATGGCTATAATTAAGATTTAGACATTTTTATTTTAAAAATTTCTTATAAATATAGCTGGCCTTTTGAAGATTTTAAACAATGGAAATTTAAATTTTTGTACCTTTTTAAGAAACAATTGCTTTTCCTTAGAAATTACTATAGTAGATTAAACCTTGATGAATTTAATTATAGTTCTGAACTTAAAAAAAGTATTGAAAATTTAAAAGATAAATTTATTATTGCTACTGTTGATAAAGCTAATAGTAATTTTGCTATTATTTGTAAAGTTTTTTATAAAAATCTTCTTTTAAAGGAATATTCAAGTAATAGTTCTTTCAATAAATTAACTGACAACCCCTCTATTATCAAAAAACGTATATTGGCCTTTGATAAAAAACTAAGTTTAAGCAGAAATTGCTTTAATTTTCCATATCTTTTCGTTACTGTAAAATTTCATAAAAATCCAGTTAAATTTCGTTTTGTCACCTGTGGTACTAATAGCTATAATGATAAAGCCGGTAAAATCTTGTTTAAATATTTAAATTCAGTTTTAAAAGTAATTAATTCTGCTAATGATTGTAACATTATAAATAATAACCAGAAAGTCTTAGAATATTTCAAGAATAATTCAGAAAACATTACTTCCGTAAATACCTATGACTTTGAAAATTTGTTTGGCAGTATTCCACATAACTTGATAATTGAAGTTTTTGAAAGCATTTATGATGAATTTGGCAGCTACTTAAATTGTGATAAAAATTATTGGACTAATCTTATCAGGTTTTGTATTTTTGAAAACGTTTTGTTTAACGGGAAAGATTACTTTTTACAGCGGAGGGGGATCCCAATGGGAACGAGTTTTTCGAGTGCTTTCGCAAATTTATTTTTATATTTTTTCGAAAAGAATTTTATAAATATTACTTTCTTTAGATATATAGATGATTTAATTGTTTTTAACTGTAATTGTTTCGAAAATATCTCTAAAAAAATATATCCCAGGGAATTGGTTTTGAACCGTACAGATACCGATAAAATCTCTTTCCTAGATTTAAATATAAAGAGAAATGAAGATAAATGGCTAATTGGATTATATGATAAAAGAAAGGATTTTAATTTTAAAGTAAATAGTCTTACTAATTGGTTTTCAAATATAAGTAGAAAATTTTTTAAAAAATATTATGTTCGCACAGCTTAAAAGAATTCATTCTATCTGCAATAATGAAGAAGATTTAAAATATGCTCTTGAAGACTTAAAAAATACCTTGCAAATTAACTGTTTCCCGTCACAATTTTTAACTGTGACTTTTCAGAGTTTTCCTGTCTCGGTTGGTTCTACTTCCTCATTTAAGGGCGATATTGAAGTACCAACGAGTAGCCCCGTTGGCCGAAGATAGTTTGTGTTCCAGTTGAAAGGTTGTAATTTTTATTTCTTTTTATACTTTCTTGTTTACCTTCGGTAATTCTCTTTTGTATTGTATATATTTTTAAATGAATTGATGTAATTTTGTAACTTTTACAATTTGATAATTTTATAAAATATTTTTAGTAGTTTTATACATTATATGTATGTTTGATTTCTCTTCAGTTATTGGTAGTTTTCTGTTTGGTGAGAAGTTGGGGGCTAAGGATAGTTATTAGCTTATAGCTACTGTCCTTTCAGAAACTTCTCATTCACCCCTACACTGAGGGGCCTCCCTGATGAAGATCTCAGTGTTTTTTGGGGTATAATTTCATTCATTTGTGTATTTATATTTCTACATTTAATTTCATTCATTTGTTTATATATTTCTGTATTTATATATTACTATATCAAAGTTTTGCATTTCCTTTCGCTGCAATCTTGCGCATTGGTTTGTAATTCTCCTATTGGTTTTTCTTATCAGTAAAACTTATATTTTTATATATTTTCCTGTCAATTGTTTTCTATTCCTGTCAATTGTTTTCGAACGTATGCCATACAGTGACAATCGTATTGTTCTGCATTATACTTAAATTTCCCTCTAGAAAATTCTTTATTTGTGATTTCAGCTTTTAAATATTAAGCACAATAAATATCACTTCATGCTTACATTTATTTCATTTCAGAAATTATTTCGATTAATCGATTCTCTACTTTTAAACATTTCTTTTCAGTTAGTTCGTTTGGCAACCGCCTGGACTTTTATTCGATTTGGATTTGAATTGCATGTGGCCCTCGTCTTTCACGAATATCATTTTTCATTTTGGTTAAGTTGTTTTATCAGCCATTTTCCTTTTATCTTTCTATTTTTTTTTTATGCAAGATTGGAACTAGTATTGTATATTTGCTGAACTAGCTATACAATATTCGAAATCTTGCATCTCATGTTGACAGTACAGCTAGTTTCCTGATGAGAACTGTACTGGGTTTCAACATTTTTAACTCTATTTTTCCTTCATGCATTCCTTTTTATTTCAATAGTATTTTGGTTTATTTCTTGCAATTCTTATCTTGTGTTGCTGAATTTACTCGATAAATGGATTAAGAAAACTATCTCATTGTTTTAGGCATTAATGATATCTACGTCATTTCTCTTCTGTGTAAGTATTTTAACATGATTTTACTAATCGGTGAATTTTACTTAAATGGTATTTGTGACAATAACTTTATAAGTAATCCTTCTAAATATTAATATCATTGTTGGTATTTTCATCTTTCTCTTATTTGCTGAGTATTGTAAAGGAATTAAATTATTTATTATATATATATATATATATATATATATATATATATATATATATATATATATAATATATAATTCAATTTTCAATTGTTGTGAAACTATTACAAAAATAAAATACTAGATACAAAAATAAAAATGACAAGTAACTGACATGTAGGATGCATATAAGAGTTTTAAGTAAAAAATATTACTCTCTACGACCAAAAAAGGTGTATCCAATCGCATTTCTTAACCATTTAAAATAATTTTCCTTTTTATTTAATACCTACATCTTAAGACAATTTTTCTTAAGCTTTATTTTTAGTAGAATTATGAATTTTGATATACTTGGTAGAAATGATCACACATTAGCTGTGTTAAAATATGATTTTAAAATAATTAAAGCTTAAAATGGGAAGAATAGAGGACAAACTATACAGAGGTATACTAAAAAGCAATAGTATAAGTTATAAGAAACACAAAATATTGATTCACTTTTTATGAAATTTTTTTATTTTTTTTATGATAAAGTTATCGTAGTAATATACCAGAAAATACATGGAAAACACTGTATACTTGTATACTTTAAAATTCGTGTGCATATGTCTTTAAAAAATAACAAATGTCTATTTTTTCCTATCTTGAAAGAAATATCGCAATATATCACTAATATCGATATTAATTTGGTGATATATCGCGATATTTAATTTCTGATATCGTCCAGCACTACAGATCACCCTGTCTTCTCACTTAAAAGGTCATCATTAACTTTGTTTCTTTGTTAGCTGAACTAGAAATTTATTAATGTTTCAAAAATAGCTTCATTAACTAAAGTAAATATATTTTTCATATCTTTAGCTAAAAAAAATAAATAAAATAAAATAAAATAAATAAAAATCGATTTTTGGTTAAAAAAAAAGAAGCTAATTTAACTGTTTTATATATATTTTTAAATATAAAAACAGAATTTCAAAAATACATTAGATAAGGAAAAATTTTATAAACAAATTTTTCCGTAAAATCCATTAGCTTTGGCTGTCGAAGAGGATAGGTATTACATCCCTTAATTATAATAATTTTTTTAATTAATCTAAAACCAAACCACAATGGACGATTAGAACGAGACGGAGCTTCCATTGTTTGTGGGAATAAACTGCGCTATGATTGGCTATATTCCATTGTTTGTGGTCAAAATTAAGACTCCTATGGGTTAGATTTAAGAAAATCGTCACCATGATGTCGAATAGCGTCAGAAAGTCATGTCGTTAATTCTTCAAATTGTGAAAGCATACAAAAACATTAAAGATTTTATTACGATCCATCAACACAATATTTAATGTATATGCATGTTTCTAGAATTTGCACGATTGTGGTTTTGTTTTTAAAACTTTTATCACAAGCAACAGGAAGTACAATCGACAGCAAAAGTATCCGAGCACTAGCAAAAATTCCTATGTAAAAAAGTACACTTAATACTGTTTTGTTAAATAAATCCTTGTCGAATCATGGTCTACTTAGACTGATTAAGAACAGGATTCGACAAGGATTTATTTAACAAAACTATATTAAGTGTAATTTTTTTACATAGGAATTTTCGCTAGTGCTCGGATAATTTTGCTGCCGACTGTATTTGCAAGCAAAAGTACAGCGTCTCGAATAAACAGTGTGGCAATCGCCTATAACCGTGATGTTAAAATGATGCTACAAAAATTAAGCTTACCCAGATGTCGCTGTGATCGAAGCTATTGCTCAAATCAAAGACCTGATTGGCTTTTCCCAGTTTCGTCAGTTTAATCACGTGATCTAAGCATATAATTAACCAATAGAGAGTCTCGGTTTTGTTGCCGTGACACCAGCTTCGATTACAATGACATCTGGTGACAGGCTTAATTTTTTTAGTACAATTTTATTCGCCGCTTTCCACACTGTTTATTCTAGACGCTGTAGCAAAAGTATTTTCAAATTAAATCACATCCACGCATTGAAATAAAGCAGCCTGATTTTGAAAAATCAATACCTTAAAATTTTCAAAAGAAAACTGAACGTGTAGAAAATGATAGGAATAAAACTTTTGTATTTCATTACGTTCAACCTTCAACCATCGACGAAATATTAGAGTAGACCCCGGAATAGTAACCTCTTTTGCTTTCGAACATCACATTCCCACTATACCATCAATTCATTCCCTAAACCGACATTCCACTTCCACTAACAAGGGAAGTATGAATGAGTAAAATTCCGATTTAAATAAAACCGAGCTTAAATTAAAGAGCATGGTCGAAAACATACGGTAGCGTACAAATTTGCTGCAACAACCCCCCATGGAGCGAGAAAACGACCCTAAAAGTTTTAGTTGTTTCTGTAAAAACCTACGAAAGAGACTCCGTTTGCAAGACGGTGTGGGACAGTGGTTAGGGTATTCAATTCCAGTGCGAAAGGTCGTGAGATCGAACCCAGGCGACTGCTAGTAATCTTTTATTATTATTATTAATATATATAAATGAAATAAAACTTATATTATTAATAAAATATATTATTTTAATTTATTAATATATTTTAATATATTAATAAAACTATTATTAATATATTAAAATACATGAATAATTTTAGAGAAAATAATTATGAAACTTAATTATGAAATTAAAAATAAATATACTCTATACAAAGATATTAAAGAATATAGGGCAAAATTATCTCTTTACGGAAAAAAAAAAAAAAATATATATATATATATATATATGTGTGTGTGTGTGTGTGTGTGTGTGTTTAAATTTACAAATTTAGTGTCAAGTTAATAATGACTATGATTAGAAATTAAAAAAATGATCAAAAGATAAGCATTTTTCAATTTATAAGCGCAAAGTATAAACGAAAATTTATCATAATAATGACTATATAGGTAAAAGTTCTTTCTTTTTCCGCATGAAAAATAATTCAATTAAAAGCAGACGATCAGCTTTTGGAGGCGCTTTATGCTTTAGCAACGTTGGCAAAAAATATTAATTAAATATTTATATAAAGCAAAAATAAAAAAATAAATAAAGGTAATATTTTTCTTTGAATTATTCATTTATTTAATTTAGAAAGAAAAATTAAAAGCATTTTTTCGCTTGAAATAAAATGTTTTAATAATTTAATAGAAATACTATCCGCGACTGTAATGAAATGCTCGCCCTCTGGTGGGCTAAGGTGAAATTACAATTAACATGCGTTAATTCGGCTTTAATCAAGCCGCAATTATTTGCCGATGTTTAGTTTCACATATATTTATTGAATAAAAATGAATAAATCCGGTAAAAAAGATAACACATACTGTTGTGTGCTACAGTGTAACTCCAAAGGATCAAGAAATCCAGAATTAAGCTTCCATTTATTTCCAAATGACAAATTTAAAATTTCAGTTGCTTCGGCTAATGGAGGTAAAGAATTAATCAGATGATTTGAAACTAATATTTGTTCAACTTCAGTTAAAAATCTACTTCCGATCGAACTTTGAATAAACTGAAATATTTTTTTCCAAAAGCAATCAATTTTCCATGATGTAATGGCGGAGAAATTATACTACGAATATTAAGTAGAATAACAAAAAGAAGAATAATAAATACACGTGGCTATTATATTTACTAACAACAAAAGCTGAAAAAGCGCCATCTATCGATCATTACAAACGCGGATTCATTTTTATGTACGAAGCACAACAAAATTAAAAGCAGACGATCATAATATGCTACTAGCGGCTTTGACGTAAAATATTGATGAAAAAAATTAACTGAAACTTTAGGAAAGAAAAAAAATGTGTAAATAAAATATATTTTCTCTTAAACTCGTCATTTATATAAATTACAAAGAAAAATTAAAAATATCTTTTTTTTAGTTGAAAAAAAAAAATGTTTTAATAATTTAATTAAACATTTAAATATATTTTTTAATTAAATTTAATAATTATCTTCCTTAATTTTTTTCCTTTATTTTGTTAGAAAAAAGTATGTATATAATATATCTGTATATGCATATTTCGGAAAGGAAAAAAAAAAAAAAAATTAATAATAAGTGTTCCGTCGGGGCTCGAACGCAGAAACTACGTTACACGAATCCAAGACCTTGCCACAGCACCACGCTTCTACGAGCGGGAGGCTTCTTTTTTCGATTTTGATAAAAAGCATCTAAAAGTTTAAAGGTCATTTCTTGCCTCCTGGGGAATTGTTGCAGCAAATTTGAACGCTATCCTATGTTTTCGACTATGCTCTTTAACTGAAGCTTGATTTGGCTTAAATCGGAATTTTACTCATTCATACTTCCCTTGTAAGGCAAGTTTCCTCCACCTTTGTCATCGTTGTTTTATATCATGGAAAGTAAGTAATCTAATCCTTGTTATTGATTGAAAGCTGTTCTGTTTGACTTTTCTTTGGAGTTTTGGTGGTAAGAGGAACAAACACAAACCATTTAAAACATGCAAAATACAAAGAACCAGTTGCCAAGAAAGCGATTATCGCCAAAAGAAGGCGCAAAAAACGCAGTGATGTTCCGGCAATTTTTCTCCATAGACAGTATAGGGAATCCGTACTCTTTTGTTAAATAAATCCTTGTCGAATCTTGTTCTTAGTCGATCTAAGAAGGTCAGTCTAAGGTTCTAAGAACACGATTCGACAAGGATTTATTTAACATAACAGTATTAAGTGTACTTTTTTACATAGGAATTTTTGCTAGTGCTCGAATACTTTTACTGCCGACTGTACTAGTATATCTGCCCGATGTGTTAGATCTGCCCAAATCGTTAGATTACACCCCCTTCCCCGAAAAAAAAAAAAAAAAAAAAAAGAAAAAACAGTGGTTAATTTTATTTTAAATTGAGATGATGCTTTCATTTTGTAAACCCAAACTATTATTTCTCACCCAGATTTGATCGCCAAACTAGTCAAGGATGATTTCCGTTGAAGCCAAAACTGCTGTTGTGTTCAGGGTTCTTAAAAAGGAAAATTTAGGTACCAGAATTTTTATGTCGTAAATTTTTTAAATAGATATAAACAGAACAAATATCAGCTGTCAATCAAGTCTGAAATCACTGTATAAAAATAGTGGTATTCAAATTTTTCTTTGTGAGAACCTTGATTGTCTTCCTCGTCCCTTGTGCCTTTATATGTATTTTCAATGCAACAATAGGAATTAATAAAGCAAGGGATTCTTATGAAACAACGTTATTACATAGCCTCCGTCATTAGGTGCTGTTATAATCTTTAAAACATATAATGACCAAAAGTTTTTAATTTTCGTGGATGCCTCCAAAACAGAAAGACGTATCGTGTGACTAAAAATGGAGGTGCACAATTAGACTTTATAAGAAACCTATGAACAAATTTGTTACATTCTACGTCTAACCGAGTTATGCGAGATGCATACATACAGTCGGTAACAAAAGTCTCCAAACACTAGCAAAAAAAAAAAAAAAAAAACCCTATATAAAAAAAGTACACTTAATACAGTTTTGTTAAATAAATCCTTGTCGAATCCTGTTTTTAGACTGACTAAGAACAGAATTCGACAAGGATTTATTTAACAAAACTGTATTAAGTGTGCTTTTCCTATATAGGAATTTTTGTTAGTGTTCGGAGACTTTTGTTACCGACTGCACATATATATACATACACAACGAACAGATATAGACGTCATGAAAAAACATTGTATGAAAAATCTCGGATATCTCTAAATTGATCAACTAGATGTGATGGAAGTCTCAAATATAGATTTTCAGCATTCATAATAACCAATAGTTTTTGAGGTGTGCGAGATACGAAATCCGTTTCGTAAATACTAGTTTTTACACTGATTACTTATAATTCTTAGTACTAGGTAAATAAAAAATATAAACTGTGGCAGTTAAGGTGCCTGCCTACCTTTAAAATGCAATTTCCGGTCAAAACTCCGATTTTCTATTTTTGAGTTAATATTAAAACCTGATATTTTAGCTTTCTAAATCAGTTTGAATTTTGTTTCTATCTTGCTTACAACTTGAGTTACAGGCATTTTAATATTAGTCACTCGCCGGTTTTTGAAACCGGAAGTGATCGGAAATGACCCTCAAATGTTTGTTTACATAAATGTTTTACTCAATATAAGCATCAAAATTTGTTACTGAATATAAAATGAATTTAAAAAAGAAAATAAGAAGCTTTGAAATAAATCAGGAATTTATTAAAATTATTTTTTGTTTAATAGGTAAAATCTTGTTTTTAAATCTGTTTTCTGCTTTTTCTCAAAATGAGATTTTTAGCATTTTGCTTTATCCCAAAACATCGTAACTCCAAAAGTTATAATTGAAACATTATGAAACTTTGACAAAATGCTCTAGAGAAGTTGTTTTAGGGATTGAACTACGACGATGAATCTAGCTAAATTATTATTATTATTATTATTATTATTTTTTGTCGATAGAAGTTATGAACTGTCATGTAAATTCATGATTTTTTCAGCATGTAAAAATGTTATCGTCTCTAAAATATTAAATAACATGGTTATAGTTTTGAGAGTAGTTCACTCCCATAAGGACCTTTCAATAATCTAAATAAAACTTACAGAATAAGAATATCTTTATTTAAATTTGATTTATGATGTTTTGCAAAAGTGCTTTTTTTTCGCAAATTTTATTCATATTTTGGGCCTAAATATCAAAATATTTTAAAAGTTGCATACTTTTTTCAGGTTATTCACTGTTTTTTACTATATTCTATCATATAATGCAGATAAATAGGCAATGTTTCAATTATTAAAAAAAAATCACCTCCGAAGGTAGGCAGGCACCTTAAGCATAAAGCAAATTTAATACAGCCAATCTTGGTTGTATATGAACGGAAATTTTCGTACTAGTATATGATAATGCTGAACATTACTTGTTTTAACTTTCATGCTTGATTTAGTTTGCATGTTTAATTGGCTCTACAATAATTTTTTGCAAACTAGAACTAACTATAACTTATGGGAGCAACGGGCCATATGAATTTTTTTTTTTTTTTTTTTTTTTTTTGTAATTTTGCCAGAAGTGCATCTATTTAATTATTTATACTGTTAGTTTAAAATGTGAAACATCTTTGCTATTGGAAGTATGTCTAATAAGTAACAAACTGTTGAGGAAAAGTACCGTAGATTTGAGTACCGTATGCATATTTTCAACTTTTTTAAATAAAAGTGAACAAGTTTTTTTTTTTTTTTTTTTTTTTTTTTTTTTTTCCCTATGAGATTAAAAAGAGCAAAGGGTTTTTGCTTTTAATGAGGAATACTTCTTCTCTGATGGAAATTTATACCACCTGTGAATGTATGTATCTTTTCGCGGGAAAATATGATTTCTTTTGTTAAAAAGATTGTTTTAACAATGTCGCACGTGAATGATGTGTTTATCACATACTCCAAAAGGAACAAAACCATGTTTTGAACTTTGTATTGCCAGTTGAACGGCACGAGAGCAAATAAATGTGTTGATAAACAAGAAGTATAGATATAGATAGATGGTAAAAAAATAGGAAGTGCATTGATAAAACCCTATCATCTTTCTTCAAAAATAGCATGATATGACCCTGAATACAATATTATCATAAGATGTTTTAGTACAACGTGAGATGTTGAACTTAGGAATTTGGACTGTTGAGTTTACAAACATTTTAATCGGCTTTTGCCCGAAATATTGAAACTGAAACGATAAAGACGAGGCGTTGATCAATTTGTCGATTATTTTATTTTTGTTGTTTTTTTGCATATTCAGTAAAATAAAGTACTGGATTCATAAAGAATTTAGATTTCTAGCTTTCAATAGACTTACATGTTTTAAGTTGTTCTGAATACGACTTGAACATTTTTAGAAAAATATCTGTATATGTGTCAGAAAAATATTCTGCCGACACCAGCTCTATAATTAACGTACAAAATTTCATAAAAAGTTATATTAAGTTGCACCGTGTCATAAAATGGTACCTATCGGTTTTTGGTATAGATTTCTTAACAGGTGACGCTATCATCTCTATCACATTTTTTTTTTTTTTTTTTTTTAATATGGCAGCACTGGACAAAATTTCGTACAAATGTACGCAATGAGTATTAGTTTTAACAAAGCATTGTCAAATTAAAAAAAAAAAAATCTGATGGAGACACCACATAATTTTCTTATACACCCATTGGAATATATATATATACATACTGTTATGAAAACATTGACATTTTTGTGTGATGTAACTGATTCGTAAATAAACAGGCAGATATTTTCGAAAATTCTTGAAAACAAGAAAAAAAAAAAAAAAAAAAAAAAACTGCTATTCCAACCACAAAAGTCACGATATTTGGCTTATATATACCATAACGGGCTCTATCTACTGGTTGAATATTCATTACATAAGATGCATTCATCGACTAGAACCTGCTTATATCTTCAAAAATAACTTAACTACACGCAAAAATGTCGTCAACTTTGATAACAATATCATTAGGGGCTGTATCGTTAGCTTGATTTGAAATTTCTATGATGGTAGGTCATTTTATTATAGCCAAAACCTTTGTATTTTTGGTCATTGAAAATATAATTTTCGTAAATATCTCGAAAACAGAAAGTCACAGAAAGACTTAAAAGGGAGGTGCACAACTAGATGTTATAACAAACCTATATACCATACCAATTTTCAACGTTCTACATCCAACCGTTTTTGAGTTATGCGAGGTACACACACACACGTGCATACAGACGTCACGAAAAAAGGTGTAAAGTCGTAGAAGAGTCGTTAAAGGTGAAAAGTCGTCTCTAAAGTTGCAGATGTACAGTTAGGCATCATGATGACAGCATTATATTGTAGAAGCGGGCAAACCCGACAGCATTACAGATGTGAATGGACCCTTCACATTTCTGGGACCCCTTGTATCTCCTGGCAACCAATAGTTTTTGACCCAGTCCGCCACTGATCATGATAGACATGAACTTATATTTGCAACATTCTACGATTACACTGCTCTGCAAAAAAAAAAAATTTTTTCGACATCAGATACCATTCTTGCTGATTCTCATGTAAAATGACCTCCTGAATCCGAATGTGACTCCCATTTTGCCCAGTCACCCGCCGTTTTCTAGATACACCACCCCCTCCCTCAAATTCTTTTCCTGTTCTACAATTTTATGACTATGAATTTGATCTGAAGAATGAAAAATAATTAATTTAACACCTAAAAACAAAAAAAAAAAATATATATATAAAGTTTAAAAAATAACATTAATAACAGAATAAAAAAATATAAGATATGCAATGCATAATTTCAGTGGCAAATACCCCCCCCCCAAAAAAAAAAAAAAAAAAAAAATCCCTTAGCGCAAATGTCTATGTTTTAGAATTTTTCAACTCTGTAGCCCCTCAGAAGATATTTAATGGTTAAAATAATCCCCTCCCCCTCCTAAAAATCAAATTTATAACCATAAAATCACCGAAAACTGATAAAAATAGGGGTCCATTCCTAAAAAATGGTGGGTGATAGGGCAAAATGGGCGTCCTATTCGGATTCAGGGGGTCACTTTACATAAGAATATGCAGAAATGGTGTCAGAGGCAATTTTCATGCCGAGCAGTGTTATTTGTTTTTTAACTACTCAAGATACAAAATCCATTTCGCAGATCGGGATTACTATACTTCCTTACTTCGTATAAGGAAGTGAAGAAACAGTAATAGTCAACAAAGATAAAATTTTTGTACATCTAGAAATATCATCCTTCCAGGGAGCTGTAAATTTTCAATATAAGTATCTTTCAAAAGAGCTCGTCAATAGCTTTAAACTGAGTGTGTGAAAAATAGATCTGTAAAATTTGAAACAAAGCTATTGAATTTTAATAATAATAATAATAATAAAATCCTAGAAAGAAAGAGTAATTTTTAAAGCATATTCTTCTACAAAATTGACTTTCTTTCAATATTTAGAGTTATACTTTTCTAAGGTGAAAATCTTCTGCACTTAGCTTAAAAAATAATTTTGATAATAATTTCATTGTTATATTTGCACTGAGTGAATTTGTATACGAAAATACAGAAGAAAGTATATTTATTGAAATTTTATTTTTCCGGCTGAGTGAAAATAATGCCTGGACCGGGAGTCGAACCCCGGATCTTTGACTTACAAGGTCAAGGCTCTACCAATTGAGCCATCCAGGCCGACACCCCGGTCAGCATTACTCGCTCAGACAACCTTTAGGCAGAAACATCTCTGGTCTATCATGTAGACAGCTCAACAGAAAATAAGCCGCAGGAAATGGAAAACACCATTAGATAATGGGAGAAAGAAATACAATTTTTATTAAAATTACACAATCAACTGTGGAAGAAAATCATATTTATTGAAATTTTTAATTGCTGACCGGGGTGTCGGCCTGGATGGCTCAATTGGTAGAGCCTTGACCTTGTAAGTCAAAGATCCGGGGTTCGACTCTCGGTCCAGGCATTATTTTCACTCAGTCGGAAAAATAAAATTTCAATAAATATGATTTTCTTCCACAGTTGATTGTGTGATTTTAATAAAAATTACAGAAGAAAGTTTTGTGATGATGACCCTAAATCTGATTGGCACCTGTTTTGGTCAAGGTCTAACTAAATACAAAGTTAGGTTAAATTTTGTTCATTGCTTCGTGAGATACAGCGTTCACAAAGTTTGTGACACACACACAAACAGACATTTTCTAAAAATAGTCAAATCGTGTTCACGACTTCTCAAAGCGTGTAAACTGAAGATGGAAAAATTTCACGAATCTTATACTTTCTTCTTATTTATATAGAAAAAAGTAAAAATAAATGTATTTAAACTGTTTTTCCAGAGACATTTCAAGACAGTAAAAGCGAGAAGAGTTCTTTCACCTTTGAGTTGTTCATCCAGTAATTGAGTGCGTCTTCAGGCACTTAAATATGAAAGGGAATTCTTTTAGATGTAGATGTAGGCTTTACTTTAGAAATAGATTTAATAGCCAATGAAAGGAAAACTTTGCCGTTTTTTCATTCTTTTCTTGCGTATATTTTTGAGAGCATATTTTTCTTTTTAAAGAGATGGCGTGGTCGTATTTTTTTTTTTTTTTAATACTCTTTTATAGTTATAAAAATTTATACATATAACTGAAAAGTGAGAATATTAAGGATATTAAAATTTCTTGAAAATAATTTAAATTAAAAAAAATCAAAATTTTAAAATTTTCGAAAAAAATTTAAAAATGTTCCCTTTTAATTAATTTTTAATTTTTTCATCGATTTTACTTTAATGTAGTTTTCCAAAATATTCTAAACATATTTAGGAAGTACTTTATGGATTCGCTGATGGGTTAATTTTCTATATACACACAAAATAAATAAATAAATAAATAAATAAATAAAAAATAAAAAAACGTGTAAAAACTTATGCAACTTTTTCAGGTGTTTTAAACACAATTTGACCATTTTTAGGAAATGTCTGTCTGGTATCTCTGTGTGTGTTATTAAAATTTTGTAGACGTTGTATCTTATGAACCAATAAACAGAATTTAACCAAACTCTATATTAGTTGGATCGTAAATTAAAATGGTTCGGATTATATTTTGGAATATACCGTTCAAGAGGTGGTGCTGCAATCCCCCCCCCCTATTTTTTCACAATTTTTAATATGGCAGGATTGGGCAAAATTTCGTAGAAATGTATACTGTGATAATTATTTTTAATCAATAATTATAAAATTCAAAAAATAATAATGCTTTTAATAGTAATAATCAATAATGATTTTTACTTCTTCTATATTTAATAGAAGAAAGTATTGGATTCGTAAAAATTTTCGACCTCGGGTTTTTGATGGATTTACACGTTTTGAGAGCTGTAGAACACGATTTGACCATTTTTAGAAAATGTCTGTCTGTCTGTGTGTGTGTGACAAAATTTTGTAGCAACTGTATCCCAGGAACTACTGCACAGAATTTCATACAAATTGCTACGTAGTTGCAACTTGACATAAATTAGTGCCTATTAACTTTTGGTAAAAATTGTCTTACAGGTTGCGTTGCCATCCCGCTTTTTCTAAATTTTTAACATGGTGATATAGGACAAAATTTTGTATAAATGTGCATGAAGATAATTATTTTTTAGTAATCATTATGAAATTTACAAGAATTATTTATAATAGAGATAGTCAACTGGGAAATTCTTTTTGTATGTGTAGGCGCCTCGCCACCCCCCCTGGGGGGAAGTCCCCCTCGAGGGGAGTAAATTTTCAAGATGGGTATCTTTCAAAAGGTCTCGTCAATACCTTTAAAACGAATGGTTGAAAAATTTTTAACATGGCAGTATATAAATGTACATAATGAGAGTTATTCTTAACCTGAGATTGTAAAATTAATTCGAATTATTGATAATAGTAGTAGTTAATAAGGAAAAAAAAATTGTGCATGTGGGGGCATCGCTTCCCCCCCCCTTGGGGGAATTACCCCCGGGGGGGGGGTAAATTTTCAAGATGGGTATCTTTCGAAAGGTCTCGTCAGTACCTTTAAAACGAATGGTTGAACTATAAATATGTGATAATTTAAAACAACAAAGTTATCGATTTTTTTTTTTACTTTTAATGAAAAGAAGAATCGTAATTTTTTTTTCTTATATATATATATATATATATATATTGTTACTGAGTGAATTTGTATAGGAAAATATAGAAGAAAGTCTTGTGGTGGCCACAACATACTAGTTTTTTCTTGTATTTATAGGGGCATAATTTCTCTCCATGGGGGGAGGGGGAAGTAACAGCCGGGAATGTAAAAATTCGATATAAATATTTTTCAAAAAAAAAAAAAAAACTTCAATATCTTTAAAACGAATGGTTGAATATAGATCTGCAGTAATTTGAAACTAGTGATTTTTTTTTTTTCCTTTTTAAAAATAAATAAATAAAAATAAATGCTTTTCTTCAGATTTCATTTTGTAGAACACATAATTGCCTTTCTATCGACATTTAGTAATATACTTTTTTGATATGAAAATCCCCTGCATTCACCAAAGAAAACTGCTGGGAAAAAAAAAAAAAAAAAAAAAAAAAAAAGGCAACAATTAAATATTTAAATGTCTATTTTAAAACAGTTATTTTCAAATTTTAATTAATTTTAGAAAATCTAATCAAAAATTCGTGACAAATAATGTACCAAATGAAAGAGGCGATTTTTTTTAATCCGTCGGATTAAACAACATATCGATCGGATTTTAAAATTAACTAAAGCATGAAAATAATTAATATTATAATGATTTAATATTTTAAGGTGGCAACTTGCGTTCTCACATAGACAGAGTCCAAGGGAATCTCTTAAGCCTTTTTAAGCGTGACAGAGTCAGTCACTGATGAGCGTAACTATATATGCTAATTTAACTATGCAATAAGGAGTCTCACAAGATCATTTTTATAGTTTTTTTTTCTAAAGAGAAAGCACCAATAAGTTAGTTTATATATATATACATGTATTTCGCCTAAACTTTACATACGCACCATATATACGATATGCTAAATAATATCTACGACATTGAACATTTTACATTTTTATCAAAAAAATTCCTCTTATACCTCATAATGAATAATATAAACTTTGTGGGGCCCTATAAACCAACCAATTATGGTAATCATACCTTATGTTACAGAAAAAATGAGTTTTGTGTGCCTTGATAATCTATATAATATTTCTCTAATGTGGACCAGTTTCAATTATTTTTTGTCGAAACGATACGATACGCGAAAATAAAAAAATATTTATACATGAACAAGCACGCGGACTTAGCTCAATGGACTAATAAGAAAAAATGACGACATTTGTCTGGTTAGATTATTTTACGAAAAAAAATATATTTTTAACAGTTGTTTCTTCATAATCTTTGCAAGCGACATTTTAAACATAACAATATTTTAAAGATATATACAGAATATGAACTTTTCTGTCATGAATTGACTAAAAAAAAAAAAAACAATCATAAAAATTATAATCAAAATAGAAATTATTTTAATTTATTAATTTATTTATTTAAGAAAAAAAAATTAATAAAAATACCAAAATTAATAAAAAGTCATTCCCAACATGACGACAAAATTTTAAAAGGCGTCGTGGGAGTCCTGTATTAAAATTGTACTGCCTGTGGAAATATGAAAATTGGGTCGTGAACCATGAATTTTATTTGGAAACCTTTCTTTGAATGATTTTGGTTTCACTATTGTACAATATTAATTTGGTTTTAATAATAATTTGGCTTCTGGTAAATTAAAATTTTAATTAGGTGGTGAAACTGATATAACATTTATGAGTTTCAAATTTTAAAGGTAAATGAAATAAAATGCGAATATTTCGTACGGGTTTGCTAGTGTATAATATTTTCATTTGTTGTATGTACTATACGTTATACTAAAATATGCTTTAAGAATACATCTCTAATAAATCGTAATGTTTCGAAAAAATTTTGCGAATACCTGTACACAAACCAGTTGTGTTATTTACCCATTTTCAATAGTGAACAGGTCAGAGTGTGCCGGAATAATATAAATTAATTTTAAAGCATTCGATAAGTATTAACGAAATCAAAGAAAAGGCAGACAGACGGATTAAAAGAGAGACAGGCTAACTGAAGTTATAAACATTCTTAAACATTGCAGGAAAGCGTTAAATGTTTATTACATGTAGACTGTAATATATCCGTATGATTCATTTTGTGATATTTGAAAATACGTAACAGCAAAACAAAGTCATAATCTAAACACAAAGAAATCTAATTGATTTTTGAGAAAACAGTAATTTGACGTTTTCCTTAATTATTTTTAAATAATGATAGCATTCAACAATTTTCCTTTTAAAAACAAATGATTTCAGGAAATTGCCTTTTACATGTACTTTACTGTATATATACTCTATTACACAATGATTTCATATGATTTTAATACGATTTCGTATTTTTTGCTTTCTTATTTCTTAAGGGAAAGTATTGTAATAATGTCAAAAATTCGACTTTGACATTTTGATGTTTCTATGCGTTTTCAGGTTTCCTGAGTTCATTTTTGCTATTTTTACGTGAGTGAACACGATAGCTTTTAAACGCTTTTATCGATTGATCTGAGAATTGGTATATATATTAAAGATGAATGCATATGTGTGTATGTATGTGAGTGAACACAACAGCGCCTAAACGCTTTGTTCGAATGAGCTGAAAGTTGGTACGTATGTTCTAGGTCACCATAGCAGGAACACTATTGATTTAGGGGAACCTAGGACTTATAGTTTTTTTTTACAGGGACACAAAGAAAACTTGTTTATCATTACGGTCTATGGGCCCAAATTCTTTAAAATGCCATAGCGTCTAAATACCTAATTCGTCTGACATGAAAATTTATACACACGTTACAAGTCACTGTTACACAAACTGTGTAGATTTTGGTGAATCTAGCACTTATAGTTTGTTTACAGGGATACAAAGAAAAATTCTTTATCATTATAGTCTATTAGCTCAAATCCTTTAAAGTGTGGTAGCCGCTAAACACCTTATTCAATTGTGCAGAAAATTTATACACATATTATAAGTCATAGTCACAAAAACAGTATAGATTTTAGTGAATCTAACACTAATAGTTTTTTTTTATCGTGACACAAAGAAAAATTCTTTATCATTATGACCTATGGTTCCAAATTTTTTAAAGTGGGATAGCGTCTAAACGCCTTATTCGTCTGAGCTGAAAATTTGTACACATATCATAAGTCACCGTCGCACAAACTCTATAGATTTTGTTGAATCTAGCACTTACAGTTTTTTTTACACAAAAGAATAGGGTTGAAAGAAGAAGAATTGTCAAAGGATATACGCAAAGCTACGTCATAGGATAGGTCTCTCTGTAAACAAGCAAAGAGCGGGCGATGATTGCATCAACAAAACTGTTTATTTAAATCAACAAAATAACTTTGTTGATTTAAGCAAATATTGATTTTAATCCAATATTTGCAAGCGGGCTTCGAATCAAGCATTACAGGTCTGATGTATATATGTTAACAATAAACAAACAAATATAGATTAAATTAAAAAAATTGTTTGTTAAAGCAACGAAATAATTTGGGTTCTGGTTAAAAAAAAAAAAAAAATGTTGAGGTTGTATCAACAAAATAATTTAGTGGATTTAACAAAATTTTTATTGTTTCAATAAAATATTTTTTCTGTGTATGCATATTGTGTGTGTGTGTGTGAAACACGATAGCGTCTAAACGCTTTGGTTGATTAAGATAAAAATTGGTAGGCACGTTATAGGCCATCGTTGCAATAATTATACGGATTTGTACGAGTGCAGGGCTTATAGTTTATTTTATCATTATTATTATTATTATTATTTTACAGGGATGCAAAATAGAATTCTTATACATTGTGGTCTATGGCCTCGAGCTACTTAAAATTTGCTTTAGTAATATTAAATTGTTTAAAACATAAAAGGGGTTAATGTTTGTTTTTGCGTGATTACCATATATAATTAAATTACAGTGATGGACAAAGAATATTCGGACATATAATGGTTCATTATACGATATACAACTTGGTGGGGGGGGGATACTTAAACACACTATTGTGATTTTCCTTTTCGTTTATTTAATGATTTCTTTGATTTAAATTTCTTCAAGCAACTGTTAATTACTAAATGTTCAGAAAGTCAAATAGAATCACATCAGATTTTTTCTCTTTTCTTTCCTTTTTCCTTTTTCTTTTAATGAAGATTATAGAAGATTGATTAGAGGTAATAGTAAAGATAAAATAAATCTGTGAGGTAATTATTAGAATTTTTTTATGCATAATAAACTTATGTTGTTTTAAAACTTTTCACCTGATTAAAAAAAAAAAAAAAAAAAAAAAAAAAGAAAAGAAAAGAAAAAGAAAGAAAGAAAAGAAATCAACATACTCTTTTGACTTCTGACTAAGTAAATTGCCATTTTATTTTGTTTTACTTTTTATTTTTTTACAGATTGATTAAATTTATTACAAATTCTTCATTCGATTAATAACGCCATAAAAACCTTAGTCAGAGAGTATAGAGGATAACTCTCCAAGACCCCTGGCCAGAGGTCTGAATAAACGAGTAATGTAATTTTAGAAAATCTATGCACAAATAATGAAAAAAAAAATAATAATAAATAAATAAATGAAAAATAAATAAATAAATAATAATAATAAAAGTCTAATAGGATACATAAATCTCCGATAAGTTAAAGTAAGAATTTCTATCTAAATAAGAAAGACCCCCACGCCCCTTTCTTTTAATCAAAACCATTTGCAAGGAAATTAATGCATACGCTATTAAAATGATTGAAATTCCCTTATATGGACTCTCCACCTAATCGCTCCTGACAACCAAATAACATGTTATTCCGTATTGAAATATGTTTATAGAATTATTTATTAACTAATGTATTTGTATAATATTCGGTTAAATTATTGTTAATATATATATATATATATATATATTTTTTTTTTAAATATAAAATATTATTATTATTACTAGCAAACCCATGCGAAACTTTCGCAGTTTATTTCTTTTCTTTTCATTTTTTTTTTTTTTTTAGTTAACTTTAAAATTTGAAAGTTGTAAGTCTTATACCAATTTCACCCTCCAATTAAAATTTTAATTCACCAGAAGCCAAATTACAATTAGTTTTAGTTAGATGAAACGCTAATCATAGTTAAACCACTTCGTTCTAAGAAAAGTTTCAAAATGAAATTCATGTTTGATGAGCCAATTTTTGTATTTCTTCAGGCAAGACAACTTTAATAAAGGACCCCTATGACGACTTTTAAATTTTTGCCGCCATATTGGAGAGATCCTTTTTATTTTATTTTATTATTTATTCATTTTGGCATATTTTTTTTGTTAAAAACACTTAATGCCTATTTTGGTTATACTTATGATTATTGCTTTTATCAGTCAATTATGACAAAAGTTGATATTTTGTTTATATCTTTAAAGTATAGCTGCGTTTAAAATGACGCTTTCAAGAATTGTAAAGATGCAACTTTTAAGGCTCCTGCCTACTGTCAGAGGCTTTTTTTCTTAATAATTGAAAAATTGCCTATTTATGTGCATTACATAATAGAATATAGTTAAAAACAGCGAATAACATGAAAAATTATGCAAATTAAAAAAAAAAAAAAATTGTTATTTAGGCTCAAAATATACATAAAATTTGAAGAAAAAAAAAAAAGCACTTTTTCATAACATCATAAGACAAATTTAAATAAAGTTATTTTTATTTTGTAAATTTTATTTTGATTATTGAAAGGTCCTGAAGGGAGTGAACTATTCTCAAAACTATAACCATGTTATTTAATATTTTAGAGAAGATAACATTTAGAGAAGATAACTGAAAAAATTATGACAGTTCATAACTTCTATCGACAAAATAATAATAATAATAATAATAATAATAATTTAGCTAGATTCATTGTAGTGGTTCAATCCCTAAAACAACTCCTGTAGAGTATTTTATCAAAGTTTCATAAGGTTTCAATCATAACGTTTGGAGTTATGATGTTTTGCGATAAAGCAAAATGTTAAAAATGTCATTCTGAGAAAAAGCAGAAAACGTAATTAAAAACCAGATTGTACCTATTAAATAAAAAATAATTTTAATAAGTCTCCTGATTTATTTCAAAGTTTTCTTATTTTATTTTATTTTTTATTTATTTATTTTTAATTCCTTTTATATGCAGTAACAAGTTTTGATGCTTATATCGAGTAAAACATTTATGTAAACAAACATTTCCGGTCACTTCCGGTTTCATAAACAAGCAAGTGACTGATATTAAAATGGCTGTAACTCAAGTTCTAAGCAAGATAAAAACAAAATTCAAACTGATTTAGAAAGCTAAAATGTCAGGCTAAATGTTTTTTTGGTTAATATTAAACCAAAAACTGAAAATCGGAGTTTTGACCGAAAATTGCATTGTAAAGGCAGGCAGGTACCTTAAAAGTAAATTTTTCTGTAAAATGATCTTATCAGACCAATGTCTTTTTTTTTTTTTTTTTTTTTTTTTTAATTAGATCACTGAACTGAGTCCGCGTGCTTAAATATTACTTGTACGTTATATTTTATCTCCGCGTATTTTATTGTCACTATCGTATCGTTTTCACAAAATATAGTCGTAACTGGACCACGTTAGAGAAATATTTTATAGATTTTCTGCAAAATGATCTTATCAGACAAATGTCTTTTTTTTTTTTTTCTTTTTAATTAGATCACTGAACTGAGTCCGCGTGCTTAAATATTATACTTGTACGTTATTTTTTATCCTCTCGTATTTTATTGTCACTATCGTACCGTTTCTACAAAATATAATCGTAACTGGACCACGTTAGAGGTAATAATATATAGATTATTTTAAATGTTTAATGTTTTATTATTTCATAGTTAAAGAAGCGAAAAGTGAATTGCATGCATTTTTCACACTTTATATTCAAAATGGAATATTGAATAATAATAATAATAAAAATAATAATGAAAACAAAAATCGAAAACAAGAACAAATTGTGAATTTTCTAAATGTGAAAGGGGAATTAAAAAACATGCATAACCTATTGAGTAATTTTATAAACAAATTTCCCCGCAGAATAACATGGGATTCGGAGACAGAAAAAATCGTAGAGAAACGCCTTAATATCATTCTTAGTGCATTTTAATTCGCAGAATACACTAATAATGAGTTTTTCGAAGAAAAAAAAAAAAGATGTTTCAGTTCTTTTAATTTCAGTTTGTGAGCGTTGTCTCGTGTGACCTATATCCTTAGGAAAATATCTGGTGGGTATTAACTTCTTCCTTATAAAAATTCCAGGTGCAAAGTTCATTCGCGGCAGATGAAACATCCTGTTACATCCTAAAGCATATCCTTGTCGCTTTTTAGCTTGAAATTAACATCATTCCCGACACGTGGAATACATTTGGATGGATGAATAATCTATTTTTATACTGAAAACTGCAAATTCATAACAGAGTAATTTATACCTCTAACTGACTTCCGCATACAAAAATGTGATTCCTTTCAAATCCTAAACATATTTGAATACATTCGTGTATAATAAACAAATACTTTTAGTTTATTTTACTCAGAAAGTTATACAGTAAAGCACCGTTTATACGTCTTTTACGTTTTTACGTCCTTTTAGTGAAGTCCCGATTCATTCCTATTCATTTTAAGGGCCCGCTTCACTCACCGCCGCCAGAAGCCGAACCTAATGTTATTCTAAGGGAAATTTTTCTTTACAAATAACTTATTAACTAATACATATTTTTAAATTCTGTTTTCACATTCTGAAAATTCCCAGCTGTTAAATTGACGGAATTTTTTTTTTTTTTTTTTTTTAAATATTATTTTTATTTTTTATATTTTATTTTGAAGCTGCAAAATACGAATTTTCAATATGTGAAATTTTTTCATTCTGCAATTTCAAAATAAAATATTAAAAAAATACATTTTTAAAAAAGGTCCGTCAATTTAACAGTTGGAAATTTTCTGAATGTGAAAACAGAATTTAAAAATATGTATTAGTTATTAAGTTATTTGTAGAGAAAATTTCCCCATAGAATAACATTGGCTCGTGCTTCCGGCGACGGTAAGTGAAGAAAGCCGTTAATGCAAAAATTCTTCGTTTATACGCCGCTAATATCGGTTATACGTCTTTTCCACTTTACTAAAATTAGCAAAATTTCTCGACCTGTCATTATTTTCCATTCTAAATAAGACGGATTTTTCCTAAAGAGCATCTTAAATGGAGAAACACAAGAAAGATCGACGAATACTGATCAAGGAATCAATTGAATTCAAAGTAGAATGTTTAATACTCATAGAGAAGCAGCAAATCAGACGAATGTTAAAGATTTTTAATCTTATTAAATAACTACTCTCTGTATGGACATAAATCGTATGCTTATTATTAAAGACACGTAATATATATAATTAATATTCAAAATGTGTTCATATAATTCTTAAGAAATACAATATAATACTCAATATATAATATATGTAGTAAGTACCCAGTGATGCATTAATAGTATGATTTTTTTCACTTTTTATAATAAAACTTTTTTTAATTAATTAATTATTGGCTTTAAAAAAAGTATAATATACATTTACTAACTTAAGAAACTTTATTAATTAGTATTTTCATATACATTTTGCTTACGTGTCGTTAAATTTGTAGTAATCAAAGTGTTATTACTAAAATTTCGATTATACGTCTTTTCATTTATACGTCCTTTTACGTCAGTCCGTTCAAAGACATATAAACGGTGCTTTACTGTATTTTGCAATTCAATGTAATCTAAAACCAGTTGGTATTGGTGAACTCTGCTCATTCCCCCCCTCAAATATTTGTCGTTATAAATTTGTACGATAGGACATACTGTATTTATGTTTAGTATACAGATCAGCCGCCACGGTCGCAGAATGAAATGCCCCACCTATTATACTACCCTTCCCCCGTTTCGATGCATTTGCTTTATAATAATTTGCTGATTAATTTTACCGCCAGTCTTGTATTTTAGTCTTTAGACATTTCCATACTATTTCCAAAGCAAAACATTAATCCCCATAATGACCGTTTATGCTAAATTTTGCCCTCACATCTTCTCTGTAGAGACACTGTTAAATATATCTGTACTGATAAGTATAAAGGATTTAAGTCCAAAAATGTCGATTTTGAGTTAAGTACATAGTCAGACTCAGAAAAAAATTCTCAATCTATTGGTATAAAGGATTAAAATCTATGTCATTTAGTCTTTGAGAAAATCCATTGGTAAAAAAAAGGTTCAAGTCAGAAATTTACCATTCATGTATGGTATAAAATATTTAATTCAATTTTTTCCCATTATTAAATGAAGGTTGACAATCACTGAATGGTATAAAGGGTATAAGTCAACGAAATACCTTTTTCCTAATCTATTCTTCTGAATTGTTTTTAGTTAGTTTAACTTTATTTTTTGTCTTCTGAAAAATGAAGAATATGGACTTAAATCCTTTATACTTATCAGTACAGATATAATAACTTATAATTTTTCGAAGTAGAATGCTCATAGTATCACAAATGATATTTTGAAACTGGTTTTACGATGGAAGTAATTTCATAATGGACGTTTATGCAAATGTTGTTCTATTTTCCCATGCTCAGAAAATCTTAAATTTCGAATAACAAACCAAATTTTCAAACTAGAATCTTGAATATCAGTAGGGTTCTAATCAGTATCCTACGTTATATTTTAACACTGGTCCAACATCTTTACGATCATCCATTCATACACACAGACTAACAAATTAATTAATTAACATACTAAACAGTGGCGGATCCAGAACTTAACTTTTTTTTTTTTTTTTTTTGGGGGGGGGGGGGCTAAGAGTTTTCAAGATGTTATTCCAGATCAATAAAAAATTTACAATAGTAACATCCAATTGTGAATGTTAGAGCTTTTTTTTTTTTTTTTTGGGGGGGTGGGCACACCCCCTTAGATCCTCCACTTATACTAAATACCTGTCTAATGTACAGGCAGATAGCATTTCGACTTTTGCGATTTTCGGATCCCTCATACGTTTAAAACACACACACAAATAAAAATTCCAGGTAGAAATATTTGCGAACACATAAATTCCCAGCACCACAGTATGACGCGAAATTCTTTTCCGATTTCATAATGTTATGTATTAATAGAGTATATACTGTACTTTCTATATACAGGGTTTCACAAAGGTATTTGAACAAATTATCACCCTTGAAGTAATATAAATGACGCACGTTTTATAATTGTGCTAAATTTTAAAATGTTAAATTCACATATACAGTCATTCAAAATACATCTGAATTCCATAATTTGGTGAAGTGTAACAATTTCCATATTTAAAATTTTAATTTTAATCAGAGCGTATTTATTATTTCTATTTAAAAATTACCTTATATAAAGCTCTGCTTTCTTGGTTAACCAAGAAAACAGAACTTTATATAAAGTAATTTTTAAATATAAATATTGTTAAAATGTACAAACTGAGAAAGAGAAAGAGAAACTAGAATGTCGTAGCTATTATTAAATGTTTTTCTACACCATTCTATATTATAGCGCCATCTACAGATTAACATAAACAAAAATTTAATCATAACTTTTCACAATAAATATGTAATCTTAAAGGCAATTTTATTCAATAAGTGTCGAGATTAGGTATACTGAAAACCACAGAAGGTACGTGTTATATTTATTTAACATAGTATCTGATGAAGTTTATTAACTGTTGAAAAGATCGTCTTATTTGCGTTGGCCGCTAAGAATAAGCTGAAAAAAAAAAAAAAAAACAGTCAAGTTAAAATTAATTAAAGATGATAACTGGTAACCCAAGAACGCATTCAAGAGGCAGTATATCGGTTAAAGTAAATTTATTAAATATTCCAAAGCATCTAATTTGGAGCGTGACCATAGTTTGAATAAGAGTACAAAGCTTACAGCATGGAGTGGGGAAACAATCGCGAGAATAAGGCTGGGCCCCAGGCCCGAATCACTCTTGAGCCTTTTACATGTTACATGGTGAGTAAACAGTAAGAAAGTGAGTGCTCCTAAACTGAAGCAAAACAAATGACAATGCCTTTGGCGTTGAATTATACGCCAAGTTCAAAGTTTAAGATAGAGAAGGGTTGCATTACGGTAGGAATATTCATATGTTTATTTTTTAAAAAGTGACGAGTAATTTATTGACCGTTGTTAGTGAATGTTGGCATGATTTCGCCAAGATTTCGACCCTGGGAAAATAACTAGCTAAGCAAATATTCTATTTAACTTTGATGTAAAATTGGTGACAAGAGGTTGCAGGAGTTACATTTCGATGTAAGATTAAAAGAGACCAAATTAATTATTTTCTGGTTTCACAAAACAATAGGATAGAAATAAGTCAAAACATTATCATTTACAGAGCAAAAAGAATTTCCAGTACGTTAGTCTTGCTAAATGAATACTGGGAACTGTTCAAAGATTTTTTGTTTCACCTACACTGAAAAAGGCATGAAAGGGAAGATATAAAAATTAGAAAACGCATATTGTAAATTTATTATTTATAGGTTAAAAACAGATATTTCATTATATTTTAAATAGTTGATTTAAGATTAAAGAATTTAATTTATAATTTTATTTATTTAGAGAATTTACCTATCCTTTAAAAAGAAGAATATAAATTTTATAATATGTGATAATCTATATCACATATTTTCTCCCCCTTGCCACAAAAAAAAAAAAAAAAAAAAAAAAAAATTGCAACCATGCTCATTCTAAATTAACAGTGTATAAACATATAATTAACACAAATAAACAATGAAATATAGTAAAATAACACACTAATATAATAAAAATAAGCATATATGTGATTATATTAAATGAATGAGTAATATGGATCTATGGTCACGTATAAACACAAATACAATAGAATAATAAGGAAGCAATGCCTATAAAATACTACACTTAAGATGACATGTCAATTTATTTTATTTATTTCATAAAGTCCATTGCTTATTAGGCCAAGTAGATATATTTTGTAAGATATATTTTATTAATATATATATAAGTGCACTCTTCAATATAAGTCATGACAAAAATTTTATTAAAAGACGTCTTGATGAGCCATAAGGTTGCTAAAAATGAATAAAACCACAGCTTTATTTTAGCTAGGTATAATTTTGATCATCACCATTTATTTATTTATTTATTTTTAAACTGCAGTATCAAATTTCATATAATGCAAAACATTATCTTATCAGTGTATATATATAGCAACCAATAAATTTTTCATATATAGCTTAAGCAACAATTTCTAAAATTTACATCAGAAAATTTGCAAGCAGTAATAAAAGACATATCTATGATAAATGTGGAGAAAATCTTTATTCCATTTCTCTGACACAATAAGGATGTACATTACCAATGATAGCAATTCAGTGTGCAAGTTGAATAAAAAAATTACATAGATGTACAGTGACTGTAATTGCATTTCATTGATTGTTATTAAAATTATGTATTAATGTGTATATTTGAGGAGTAAATAATTCCTTTTATTTATTTATTTTATTATTATTATTATTATTATTATTATTTATTTATTTATTTATTTATTTATTTTTTTTTTTTGAGCAACATTTATTTATTTATTTGTAAAGAAAGAAAAAGAATGTGTATGCTTGTGTATAATACCATAAAATTGAAATAAGTATACAAGTAAACTTCTGTGTGCATAAAATGTAATGCTTTTTTTTTTTTTTTATGTAAAATGTAATAATTTATATATATATTGTTTTAATGTGTGTGTTTGTTTATGAAAAATGTAATACTATTAGTATATCATAAAATTCAAACAAAAATTGTGTAAAAAAAAGTAAAAACATGTTATATAAATAAGAAATGTGGTGTAATTCTATTTTGCAGATACAAGATTTATCCCTCTTTATTTATTTGTTAATTCAGAACATATCTGATTTTTTTTTTTTTTTTTTTTTTTTTTTTTTTTAATGCATTACTAATTATTATTTGTATATTAAATCACATTATGTACTCTGGAAATTAGTGTGAAAAGTAAATTTATGCACGAAATGCCATACACGCTACCACCCCACAAAAGAAAAATTGGCCAGATATCCAAATGCAAGGATAACAACATGCATGACAAAATTACCACACATGCATTGACGCGCACAACACAAATGTAGGGCATAAATCTACATTAAAATGAAGAAAAAAAAAACATGATAAATTGCATTTTTTTTTTTTTTTTTTTAATGAGAATATTAAATTATCTTAAGATGTAAAATTATCTTTTACATGTTTGACAACATATGAAAGTGAATGTATGTGAATGTATTGTTGGAATTAAAATATCATTTAGATATATAATTCAGACGAATATAAAGTAATGTGTATGTAAGAGAAAATATGTAGATATAGAATATTTGTAGCATTATTGAAAAAAAAATTTTGTTAAGTGCACAAAATATCATAAAATATCTTTATTTATCCAATTAAAAATTTTTATAATATTTTTTGTATTCAATTTCAATGTTATCAATGTTTATTATAATCAGCTTCAAAATCAAAATTATTTTATGTATGATGTATGTATATGAAAGTGTGTCTGTATGTTTAAGAAAAACAAAGATTATCTCATATGCAAAAGTCAGAAGTAAATATTTTTTACAGTTACTGAGCAAGGTTGGTTGGTTGGTTGGGTTTTACGTCGCACTAGTGCTGCGCAGATGGGCAATTGGCGACGGTCTGGGACACACTCCTAGAGGTGGTCCGGAGACATGCCACACAATTTTGATCCTCCACGGAAGAGATGGCTCTCCCGTTTCGGTGACCCCCAGAGGTATAATTTTTGATGGGAACATGGAGGACATTGCAGCCACGACAGATTTTACGTGCACCAACCACCATTAGTGTACACGACGGTCTTTGGCCGGCTCGAGTACCGAACCCGCAATCTTCCAATTACGAGTCCGGCGCTCTACCGACTGGGCTACCGCGGCCCGTTACTGAGCAAGGCAAATCAATCATGTAAACTTATGATGATCGAAGATTTACCTCAACATATTTGTTAGGTTCTTCTTCCTCTTCTTCTTTTTTTTTTTTTTTTTTTTTTTTTTTTTTTATGTACAATGTGTGAGAAAATATTTGTAAAATTGTGTGTATATAAATGTGTGTAGAGTGGAGAAGCCCTGCCGAAAGTAACTTATAAATATTACAATACTAAACAATGCTTCGAGAAATCTTAAGTTTTTTTTTTTTTTTTTTTTTTTTTTTTTAAATACCAATATATAAGAAATATATGTGAAAAAACTCTCCGCAAATTATTAAAATACCATGTAGTAGCAAACAAACATTGATAAATACCAGAAAATATGATAAAATAACGTGAAATATCTCATATATGTAAACACTGTAAATATGTTGATATGTAAATGTGCAGAAAAAATTCTATCTTTTTTTTTTTTTTTTAATTCTAATTATTATATAAGTAATTGTGTTGTAAAAATGAAATATATTTGAAATTTTGAAATGTATAAATATAGATACTACATTTCAGTGACACTATTCATGTGTAAAATATGCAGCAATGTGTCATAAATTAAAAAAATACGATGAGCAATATGTAAATAACTAAATACTTAAAAACATTTATGGTCGCAGAAAAAAAACAATAAAAACTGAAGTAATTCTCAAATGAGTGAAGTCAAAGTCAATACATATATGTGTGTGTGTGTGTAATTGGATCAAGTAAAATTAAACGGAACAAGATGATCAGATGAAAAAAAAATCATCTCTGTTCCAAAGCATAAAATTCAAATATGTGTGTGTAAAAATTTGTGTAAAGTTGAAAAATTCTCTCATTTTCAAGAAATAGAGAAAAGTAAACACTGTATATAAGGAATAATTGTTGATACTGCACAACGATTGCTATCAAACTAGAATGTGATCAAATATTACACATCTAAAATAACTATGTGACTATAAATGTGATGTATATCTATATCAATACAAAAAACCCTTAACGGGTTAAAAGTTTGTGACGCAGCATTGTACTTTATGGCTATAAGAATTAGAAATACGGGTCTTAAAAATAATGATATCAAATTTTCAGTGACGCTTTGATATTAATTAAATTATACATAGATTTTCTTATTTGAATTTGCTTTTTCCTTTTATTTATATTTACAATGTAAACGTTATTTTCAACATAAAATAATATATAGCATTTACTCATTGATACCTTTCCATTCACATCTCTTATACTATGAAAGCATGTGTTTTAAAAGAAATTATATGAAATTCCAGTAACGCAGTGGTGTTACATTAAGTGATTTGTTTTTAAATTCCTCTGCAATTATTTTGTTTTGCATATTAAAGTATATGTGCACATTGAAATATTGCTTTTAATTTTCAAATACGCTGTCAAATATATCACTTTCATTAAGCTTATATTATGTACTGAAATATATTTATTTCAATGAATTATTCTATCTTTTGCGTCACGCCATCCAAAACTGAAAAAAATTTCACAGTTTTTTTCTTTGCATCACGATATTTATTTGCATGCATTTTCAATTTATTTGGATGAAATGACACAAAGTAAACATTTCCATATATTTTACTTACAGTTTTGGATGGCGTGACGCAAAAGATAGAATAATTCATTGAAATAAATATATTTCAGTACATAATATAAGCTTAATGAAAGTGATATATTTGACAGCGTATTTGAAAATTAAAAGCAATATTTCAATGTGCACATATACTTTAATATGCAAAACAAAATAATTGCAGAGAAATTTAAAAACAAATCACTTAATGTAACACCACTGCGTTACTGGAATTTCATATAATTTCTTTTAAAACACATGCTTTCATAGTATAAGAGATGTGAATGGAAAGGTATCAATGAGTAAATGCTATATATTATTTTATGTTGAAAATAACGTTTACATTGTAAATATAAATAAAAGGAAAAAGCAAATTCAAATAAGAAAATCTATGTATAATTTAATTAATATCAAAGCGTCACTGAAAATTTGATATCATTATTTTTAAGACCCGTATTTCTAATTCTTATAGCCATAAAGTACAATGCTGCGTCACAAACTTTTAACCCGTTAAGGGTTTTTTGTATTGATATCATTACTTTTTAGGGGTTAATGATCAAAACGCAAAAGTAAAGGAGCATGGTAATAACACTGTATTAAAAGTGTTGTTTTATAGGTCACACTCGAACAAAATAACAAACTAAATAAAATTTCAAAATTTTATAAAAAGTGATAAAAAAGATGGACACATGCAACATTACAAAGGCATAATATAGTACATTTTAAAAATGACAAAAATTTCTTATTTATATTTATTTCTTATTATAATGTTTTAGGTATAGATTTGATTTAAAAGAGAAAAATAAATAATAATAGAAAAATCTTTAAAAAGTGAAAATTTTATACTGGTAAATATTTAAGTAGTATAGTTTGTTATGAATTTAATTTAAAAAAAAATCTTAATCTATTCAAAATTTTATTATAGCTTAACATTTTGTAATTTATATATTATATATATACTAGAAACTTAATGAGCAAATTAATTATTTTCAAATTCTGTTTTAAGAATTTTTTCAATCCGTAGTTTAAGTGATTTATCACCTAATTTTGAAAAAATTACAAATATTTGCATATGATTATCATATTATTTGTCATTTTTATGAAAATAAAGGAAAAATTTTTTGTTGTTGCAATCACCTTTTAAAATAGAACCAATTTTGAAAGTTAACAACGTATCAGCATGAAAACAATGTAAATACAAAGAATATTTTTGATAAACAAATGTCATATAAAATACAAGTACCTAAATAAATAACTCATTTAATATATATATATTAAAAAAAGAAAAATATTTTTTATTTTATTTTTTGTGTTTATTTTTGACGCTCCCCGATAGATGGAGCCAAAACGATTATTTGATATTCCGTATTTCAGATGGAAGAGAAAAAATTCGTCCGCGAAACTGCCGCATCACGGTATTTTCGGAGTAAAAAATAGTTCGATTTTTAAACTGAGTTATAAAAAAAACAAGAGTTTTCCTAGGGAAAAGGGAGATGTCAGGCACATCAGATAAAAGCGATTAATATCATATATCAATTAAACTAAATTCGCTCGAGCCATATTCGAGAAAAATTTGTCCCTTACATCAGGGTTGCAAAAAACCCACCTGCCCAAAAAAACCCGCCCGGGTTTTTTTTGGGTAAAACCCACTCTAAAAAACCCAATAAAACCCGCACAAAAGCGGGTTTTATTGGGTTTTTTAAAATTAGTGACAGTTTTATTTCATATTCAGCATTTTTTATATTAGATTTTATCCCTTGTATTTAAAAAAAGTTACCCTACCTATTGAAACTTATAGTCTACCCATGAAATATATATATAAAACACTGAGGCAATTTCTTTTCTGCCCATGCCAATGATTGTTTTGTTTACAATTGGCAATGGCCTCGAGTAATATTACGGGAAAAAAAGATAATGTTACAAAATACATTTTAAAATGTTACATCTTCATCCAAATAACTACGAAAATTGAGCACAAATTATTACTAAATATCATTACATTTTATTAATTTTTTTTTTTTTACATTTATCTATGATGTAACTTTAATGTATCAAAATCAAAACATCCATTTAAACTAGTCACTTTCACATTCAGGTTCACTGGTACTGGTACTTCCATTTGTTAGTCTTAAATGTCGATGAATTTTAACCAATTTTACAGTTTTCTCTAGTCCTAATCTATTTCTAAGTTTTGACCATACAAGTCCACATGTGGAAAACACTCGTTCCAGTGAAGCAGAGCTTGCCGGACACTTATTTAGTCCTATTATAAACTGGCAAAAATCCTTCATATCTTCATCACTACTAGCACGCATTTCAACTAATTTCCACCACTGTGCTCCACTGAATTTTTTAATTACATTGTCATTAAACATGCTTTGGGGAAATATCTTAGGGTCTTTTAATTTGTAACTCATGAGGGGAATTAACCATTTAGGGTGTTCTCGTTCTAGCCAATCTTCAGCTTTTTGCAGCAGATCTTGGTTTAATCTTTTTCCTGCATATTTAGGATCCATTGCATATGCTAAATAATGAATGGGTAGAAGAGCTTGTCCCATCCTCTTATCAATTTGCTTTCTGTAAGCAGAAAGATTTTCACTTTGAAATATATCGAGCCATAGCTGAACAGCTGTAGATATATTCGTCTTTTCTGATTGAATAATATTTAAAGCATCTCTCAGTTCTGCTAATTGCTTCTGCATATGCAGTGCTTCTTTATAGATTGCCACATTGTCCAAAATTCGAACGATATTTTGAGGAATTTCCACTAAATCTTCAGTAGATATTTCTACATATGTATGATAATTTTTCACATATGTATCAATACAAGCGATTTGTGAATTCCAACGTGTTGCATTGGGTAACTGTGGTACTAGACCACCCCTTCTCCTTCAACAAACCATGTGGTTGATGAGTATTACGAAAATATTTTTGTACTTCTGCTACATGCTTTAGGATATCTTTATTTGTAATTTCGTCAGCTAGGAGATTAATATAATGAGCAGAGCATCCATAAGATACAATTCCCTTGTACTTCTCATCGATAATTTGCCTGAGTTTCACCATTTTATTTTCATTGTCAGTACAAATTGCAAAAACTTCTACACCCATATTTTTCTTGCAGTGTTCAATAGCCTTTTCAGCTAATTCAGCACAATATTCAGCTGTTTTTTTATTACTTTCACAGTCAATGGCATTTAAAAGAAATGAAGTTTCACCTGTATGGATACAGTTTGCAAGTACTGCATCCCTATTTACATTTGACCAACCATCCAGTAATAATGTAACAGTGCTTGTATTTTGCATTTCTTTCTGAATTTCTTCTTCAATATTTTGATGTACTTCATCTAATAATTTTCCTCCTAAATCAGTGCGAGTAGGGCCAGAGTAACCTGGTCGTAAAGCTGTTATCATATCTTTAAACTCATTAGTTGAAGCTCCATTGAAAGCAATATTGTTTGCATAAAAAAACTTGGCGACTTTTAAATCCAAACTGTGTTTCAGAATGTCACTTGTGCTAACACTATAATCATTCATCATTCGTTGCCGCTTATTTTTGCAGCCTATACTTATTTCATTATTTCTTTCAGTTTCAGATGGAAATATTCTACTTGTAGACTCATCAGAGGCCAAATCACTTACATTGTTCAAAAGCACATTGTTTTTTGAATTGCATCTTTTCAAACATTTGCTTAAGTGTGCTCTGATTCTCTCAATTTTAGCACTTATTTCCATTTTACAGTGATTGCAGATACATTTTCCTTTGTTCTCAGTGTCTAATTTAGTCACTTCCAACCATTCTGGAGCACTTTTTCTACCAGATCCAGTAGACATTTTATTTTATCAAATTAACTTACTATATATTAACTAATATATAATCACACTTAAAATAATCTAATAAATCTTAGTAACAAAATAAAATAAAAATCCACTAGGTACTATATGTAGATGTGGTTATATACAGAGAACCATGTGCTCACACACATTCTAAATGTTTCTCTAAAAGTAAACAATGACACTTCACTTCACTTCCCTTCCATAAGCTAGCTGGTCCATGGAGGAAGTTCCATGGAGGCTGCATGCTTCAGTACATGGAGGCATTATGTAAAGGTTTATTAAACTGTATTGCCACACTCTACATAGTTTGTCTGCACAATAGCATACTGACAAATTTTAAAAAGTGAGTAGTAATAAGAGATTTTGACCAGATTTTCATACTTTTTTTTTTTTTTTTTTTTTTGGAGGGTGGTGGTGGCATAATAAAAAAGTATAAACTAATCCTTTAAAGTAATTTTCTAATGTTATTTGTTACTTTGTCTTTTATGATGATTTATTTACATTATTTAAATTCAAATTAATTGCATATTAAATTAAGACAAAAATAAAAATCAGCATTCTTAATTCTTTTTTAAACATAGAAATTCCCCCCCCCCCCCTTTGTCTTTTCCTTTTTCAACAAGCAAAAAAAAACAATAAATCTAAAAAAACCCAATAAAACCCCCAAAAACCCAATAAAACCCGCCCGGGTTGGGTTTTTTAAAAAAAACCCGGGTTTTTTGCAACCCTGCCTTACATACGCCGTCCATTTACAACTTAAATGAGCCAATTCATATCGCGAAATATATTGCACGCAGAAATGTAGGGATTTCAGGGTAGGATCGGACAGAAGGTGAAAGTCTATTTTGAAAATATCAGAACATAACCTCCCATATTTCCTGAGATATTAAGTGTCGGCTTTCAGCGGTTACTTTGATCTTTAAATTCGTGTATATATAAGTGTCGCAGTTTCGTTCGTTTTTCCGTTTCCGCTGAGTGTCGTGGCGTTCGTTTGTTTTTGCGCTTGCGTCACTAGAAAAACTGCCGTTTTTCATGATTTCAGAGAAAACTGAAAAAAAAAAAAAAATCATTATTAAATATTCCTGTATACTCAAAAAACATAATTTTAATTATTTAAATTTTTTTAAATGTCATTATAAAAGTATATAAAGTTTAGAAATTAGCAAAAGTATCGATCGAATAGGTCAATGAAACTAAATTGTTTTAATTGCATAAAGTAAAATTTCAAAATAACTTATTAACAAAAAATAGCATTGGTCATTAGTACTAATATAAAAAGCATTTTCTTTCACAAATAAATGAAAATTTTATTTTAATTCCATTTCATTTATCTATTTTTATCAATTTTATTTGTATATCAATAATTTTTTATATATGAAAGGAAAGTAAGTCATGTGAATCCTATACAAAAATATACTTGAAATTTGTTTATTTTAAATAATTAAACTTTTATTATTGTTATTGCTATTACCTGGAAGGCTTTAAAACATGTGATAAGTATCTTGTCCCATTCACGATGTCATACATGTTCTGCTAACTTTCAAGTCAGATAAGAAAAATGTGTAAACTCAATTACTTACTATGCCTGATTAATAGGTCGTGAATCTATTATCACAACATAGAATACTGAGAAAAATGTGCGAATGTGTATGTGTAGGAGAAAAGAAATCTATTGGAAAAATTTGTTATTTAACTGCGCCCCGAAAACAGTTAAAAAACATGAAGGTCTGACTGAAAATAAAAGCGTACACATAAAAAAACATGCATGCTGCACTGCAAAAATACTTATCAAAGCAAGAACAAAAAGGTGAAAATTATTTATCTTAATAAAAATAACTTCTATAAAATTTTTTTAAATTTGTATATTAAACAAATTTTATTTTTGTTTATTTTTATTTATTTATTTATTTATTTTGTTAATTATAAACCAAGATATGCATATAAAATAAATAAATGTGTAGATAATTTAAAATGTATCAATTTTGAAGGAAGGATTATGTGTCCCATAAAAGAATGCAAGAAAGAGTGAAACTATGACATCTACAGCAATAGAACAATTTAAAAATATCTTTGACAACAGTGACAAATAACTATGAAAATCCAAACATCCCCAAAAGACACATGCATCTTCAGATTATTTAAAATATTTATTTATCTATTTTTAAACCATGGCTTACTGATAATTTTTATTTGAAATATAAAAAAATATCTTGGATTTTTTTTTTTTAAACATGTCAAAAATATCGATTTGAATAAAAGAATATGCAACATTTTAGAGCAATATTGTTATGTCAAATTGCACCCTTGAACATGCAAAAAATGGGCCCGCCAATAATGGCATGCAATGATGCAGTAAGCACAACAAAGTTACCGGGAATTGCAGCAGCAAAAACATTTACATATTCCTTTTTTTTTTTTTTAACCATGTAATAGAAATGCTGTTAAGAATATCTTTTAAGAAACTGATTTATTGATTGTAAATTAAAAATTTCAAATAATATATATTAAATAAACAAAAAGTGTAAATGTCATCTATGAGTATATGATTTTTATGGCAATAAGTTTACCCCTGCAGTGGTAACTCATTCCTTTATTTATTTTATTTTTTTTTACTTTAAAATATAATTATTATAATCAACAATGCAAAAATATCAATTAATGCAAAAGTAAAAGAAAATGTGATGATAAATCGAACATGGCATATGGGAATAAGTACGCCAGCAAATACCAAACCCACAATGAGGATTCAACATAACATTCCAATATTATTTCCCATTGCTAGGTCAATTGGCATTTCTTAAAAGGCACTGTACCAATAAAACCAATTAATTTAATTAATAGCTTTAAAAAATAAATTGCTTTACTTGCATAAAATAACAAAGATAATTTAAAAAAATAATTTGTATACTCATGATAATTATTATTAAATATGATTTTTTTTTTTTTTTTTTTTTTTTTTTTAATGAGTTATTATTACTAATGACAGATTTTTTTTTTTTTTTTTTTTTTAGTACTAGACAAATGTTACAAAAATGTATCGCTGAATAGTTAATGTTTTTAAAGAGGAAAAGAAAAAATGTTTCAATTAATATAAAATATTTTGATTTAACCATATAGCAAAACACTTCAAATGCAAAAGAAATATGATTGCGTAAAATAAAGTCCAAATAAGAATCTTTTACACTGAACAAGTGCATGCTTATTCTGAGATGCTGATAATAAATCGAACTGTACACACAAAATCAACTAAATGTTTAAAGTAAAATTTCTATTAACTATCATTTAATTAATTGATAGATACGCAAGAAAAATGAAAATCAAAAATTGACTTACCGATTTACCGACACCAAACTTGAAAAATGTAATTAATTTTTTTTTTTTTTTTTTTTTTTTTTAAGAATGAAATCGTTATTATTATATTTTTTATCGCTATTGTTCGTATTATTTTTGTTGTAAAGTTTGATTTATCATAAACGTCATTATAAGTTTATATAAATAATGAACAAATGTCACCTTGGACATCGAAAATGCTCACGAAAACAAATCAGCCATCAAATTAAATCGCAATATATTCCATACGAAATATCATATTGGCTATACAAAACATGTATGCTCTTTTCGTAAACGTTTTAAAGATAAAACTTGAATAAAGAATTTTTAGAAAAATCTGTATGCACACTGTATCAAAATAGTTAATTAGATTGAAAGCTCTTTGCGGTTACCACAAGAACAGCAAAAATGAGTCTTCCTTGTAAATAATATGAAGATAGAATGTTTTTTTCAGCATAAGAAAAGATTTATTTATTTATTTTTAGACGAAAAAAAAAAAAAACCACCGCTTAAAATTCAAGAATAAGCATGTCTTCTTTAAAATCACAGCGGTTCATACATCTTCTAAAAAGATGCAACTTGAAATTCATTCGAATTATGCAAGAGAATTTTTGCGGTTTCTATCGTAGATTTGAGTAGATCCAGTTGAGCATGAATTAATTACTCACATTTTTCATCCGCCGCCGATCATAATAGAAACACACTAGAGTGCTGACTTCTTTTCTTTACAGATTTGTGAATCAGCTCGTTTTTAATATTCGTTCACTGTTGACTTCGATAACTGCTTTTATCATGAGATTTATTCCAGCTTTGTAAAAAAAAAAAAAAAAGTTTCTTTTCCTTTCTTTTTATTTGTAATTATATCCAAGATGAATTTTTAGAAGATCTATAAGCAGAATATATTCGAAATATGCTTTAATGTTTATGCATATGCTATTCATTCATGCACGATTTCATATTTGCGACGCATTTCCTTTTTAACAAAACAGATTTTCAATTAAACACAATTCGCGGCAAGATAAATGTTGATCGAGACAAAACACTTCCAGTATACTGTTCACATATTTAGCAAATATGATAAACGTTCTTGATAACGGTCGGTAAATTGTTTATGCAACATAGTATTGCTAAAAACCATTTCTCCTCTTCCTTAAATCCAGAAATTATTTATTTCGACCTCGATGCAAGATTGTTTGCTGTCAACGTATAAAAGTAGAATTTTTGTCGAGCATAATATCAATAGAGTCATCTTACTGGCGAAAAATCCACATAGAAAAACTTTTGAATGATAAAAGTAGAATAAATTCCAAAGCAAGTTGGTTCCCCCACTCCATTAAATTAAATTAAAAATGCCTCTTCAAGGTACAGGCACCAGTATGTTACATTGATTTAACACAGTATCTGATGAAGTTTATTAACTGTTGAAAAGATCGTCTTATTTGGGTTGGCCGCTAAGAATAAGCTGAAAATAAAAACAGTCAAGTTAAAATTAATTAAAGATGATAACTAGTAACCCAAGAACGCATCCAAGAGGCAGTATATCGGTTAAAGTAAACTTATTAAATATTCCAAAGCATCTAATTTGGAGCGTGACCATAGTTTGAATAATAGTACAAAGCTTACAGCATGGAGTAGGGAAACAATCGCGAGAATAAGGCCGGGCCCCAGGCCCGAATCACTATTGAGCCTTTTACATGTTACATGGTGAGTAAACAGTAAGAAAGTGAGTGCTCCTAAACTGAAGCAAAACAAATGACAATGCCTTTGGCGTTGAATTATACGCCAAGTTTAAAGTTTAAGATAGAGAAGGGTTGCATTACGTTAGGAATATTCATATATATATTTTTTAAAAAGTGACGAGTAATTTATTGACCGTTGTTAGTGAATGTTGGCATGATTTCGCCAAGATTTCGACCCTGGGAATATAACTAGCTAAGCAAATATTCTATTTAACCGTTGATGTAAAACTGGTGACAAGAGGTTGCAGGAGTTACATTTCGATATAAGATTAAAAGAGACCGAATTAATTATTTTCTGGTTTCACAAAACAAAAGGATAGAAATAAGTCAAAACATTATCATTTACAGAGCAAAAAGAATTTCCAGTACGTTAGGCTTGCTAAATGAATACTGGGAACTGATCAAAGATTTTTTGTTTCAGCTACATTGAAAAAGGCATGAAAGGGAAGATATAAAAATTAGAAAACGCATATTGTAAATTTATTATTTATAGGTTAAAAACAGTTATTTCATGATATTTTAAATATTTGATTTAAGATTAAATAATTTAATTTATAATTTTATTTATTTAGAGAATTTACCTATCCTTTAAAGAGAAGAATATAAATTTTATAATATGTGATAATCTATATCACAGTAAGTAAATAGCAACACCAACTGTTCGTCGATATACACCTAAATTAAGTCACCATTCTTTTTCATAATGGACATCTCATAAATCAAGTTTTATGCAAATTATACAATATAAAAGCTGAGATGTAACCTTCTCGTACCCGGGAAAAATCCCCACAGAGTAGCTCCCCACAACGTATATGCATTCAAATTGAATTATCATAGTTACGAACGTAATGGTTCTTACACATATCCAGTTTTCTGATATTATACAATATAGAAGCTGAGATATAACGTTCACATAAATGAGAAAAATCTCGGCGGAGCAGCTCTACCTGTTGAACGATACGCACACAAAATTTAACTATCTAATTTACAAAATTTTGAAATACCCACCAATTAAATGCTATAAAAGAAATTAAATAAAACAAAATAAAAATCAAACGCTTTATCAACATAAAATAAAAAAGTCTGGAGTGACTCAAATCGACTTTCCAAAAAAAAAAAAAAAAGACAGAATATTATAACAGTGTGTTTGAGTATTTTTCTTCCTTTAGTATGTTGTTTAATTCTACGCTGTTGCAATTTGAATAATTTAAGCCCATAGATCATAATAATAAAGAATTTTTTGTTGTGTCCCTCTAAAAATTTACATGGGCTGAATTCGCCAAAATCTATATAGTTTGTGCAACAATGACTTATAAAATGTATATACAAAGTATATGTAAGTTTTCAGCTCAATCGGATAAGACGTTTAAACGCTGTCGCACTTAAAAAAAATTGAAATCGTTGGCCATAATATTAATTAATTTTTCGTTCTGTCACTGTAAAATAAAAAACTATCAACGCTAGATTCACCAAAATCTATACAGTTTGTGTGACGGTGATCTATAATATGTGTAAATTTTCAGTGCGTTCGAATAAGGCGTTTAGACGCTATTGCACATTTAATAATTTGAGCCCATGGGCTCTATAATATCTGTAATAAAGAAACTTTCTTTGTGTCCCTCTAAAAAGTGCTAGATCTACCAAAATTTACACAGTTCGTACGACAGTGACTTATAACTTGTTTATAAATTTTCAGCTCAATCGAATAAGGTATTTAGACGCTAGAATTTCAAATAATTATAGCCTATAATAATAATAATAATAATAATAATAATAATAAAATCTTTGTGACCCTGTAAAAAAAACTATAAGTGCTAGATTCACAAAAGCCAATAGGATTTGTGCTCCCGTAATCTATAACATGTGTACCAACTTTCAGCTCATGCGAACAAAGCATTTTGAGTTATTGTTTTTATTTACATATATACACGTATACATACACACACACATACACGCATACATATATAAATCATCGTAAAAAATAGTAAAAATGAACTCAAGGAACCTCAAAACATATAGATACACAAAAACTGAATGTCAAATTTTTGTCAGGATTACAATACTTTCCTTTACATATGTATGTTCAGAAAATAAAAAGAGAAATTCATAATAGGATGTTTAAGTAATTTTCCCGAAGTTGTATGTCGCGTAATGAAGCATAGTGTACCTGCCCCAATTCTTGGTGTCGTGCCCTTCGCGACCGTGCCCTCAGCGGAACGTGCCCTTAGCGGAATGGGGTGAAAGGGAAAAAAGAGGAATAGAAGAAGCCGTGCCCTTAGCGGAAATAAGGTGTGCATGTGGCAGATTGAAATGTGTTATTCAAATGCACAAAAGAGTGCTTTCTATAGAATGTAGTATGATTACCTTTAAATTTGCAGAGTCACGCAAAAATATTCAGCTACACTGAGGGTTATTATTGGAAATTTGCTGAATTGCATTTACGTTAAGCGTTTATTCTATCATTTTTTAAAATGTGAATATGATTTGAATTAGTATTTGTATTTGTCTATTCTATTATCCGTTTGTCCGCCTCCAGCGCCCGTAAGTATTTTAAGAATTTTTTATTTTTATTTTATTCTATTATATTCAATGGAAGAAAGTATTGGATTCGTAAAAATGTTCGACCTTGGGTTTTTGATGGATTTACATGTTTTGAGAGGTCTATAACACGATTTGACTATTTTTAGAAAATGTCTGTCTGTCCGCCTGTCTCTCTGTGTGTGTGTGTGTGTGTGACAAAAATTTTATCTCAACAGTATCTCCGAAACTACTGCTCAGAATTTTCTATGAATTTACATGTTGATGCATCTTGAGCTAAATTAGTGCCTGTCAACTTTTGGTGCGAACCGCTCAACAGGTGGCACTGCTATACAGCGATTTCCACAATTTAAGGGGAAGCTATATCTCAGGTTCTATTGCGTATAATAAATCAAAATTTGATATAAAAGAAGGTCATTATGAGATATTTTGCTGATTCAATTTGAATGCTTATGGACCAACAGGTGGCGCTGTTATACAACGATTTCTGCAATTTATGGGAAAGCTATATCTCAGGAACTGCACAATACTGCACAGAATATTCTCAGAATACTACACAGAATTGCAGATAAATTTATAGGTTGATGCACCTTAACCTAAATGAGTGTCTGCCAACTTTTGGTGTCAACCGCTCCTCAGATGGCGCTGCTATACAGCGATTTCCGCAATTTAAGGGGAGGCTATATCTCAGTTTCTATTGCATATCATCAAACAAAACGTGATATATGTGTAGGCCATTATAAGACATTATGCTGATTCAATTTGGATGCTTATCGGCCAATAGGTGGCGCTGCTATACTGCAAATTTCCTCGATAACGGGAAAGCTATATATCAACTTCTATGGCATATAACTATACGAAACTTGATATGTGAGATAACTATTATATAATGCATTTTTTAAGGTGTCATTTATAGACAATAAAACTGTCTTTCTTTGGATATTTAGTGTTAGTTTTCGCTAAGATGAAAATTAACTATTTGCACTCAGTGAATTTGTATAGGAAAATATAGAAGAGAGTCTTGTGGTGGCCACAACATACGAATTTTTATTTTTTATTTATTTATTTATTTTTTTAATGATATGTGTTATTCAAATTCATTATTGAATATTCCCTACTTAAAATGGCTCTAATAGAACCTGTGCCACTGGTTTGTGTACACACATCCAAAAAATGCCAATGCATTGCACTTTAGGGGAGACATTTTTATAAATCACATTTAAATAACTTCATCAAAAAATCATAAAGAAATTCGCATTTATTGTTCACATGCTAAGAAAATGTTTTCATAAACTATAATATGCTTAATCTCCAGATTCACAGGGCTACGCAAAAACGTTTCGATACATTAAGGGGTACAAATAGGAAATTAAGAGCAGCATTTCTGTTTGTGTTAAGCATTTTTAACACTTTCCAACAATGTTTTAGAGTGATTATGAATTCAGTTTGTCTATATGTCTGTCTTTCTGTCTGTCCATTGTGTGATAATATAGACAAAGAACATAGAATGTTATGCGACACAACGAGTTCGTACAGGTGGAAAGTTTTGATAATCACTCATGATTTTTCGTTTCTGTTTTAGCTTTAAAAGGTGTAATGCTTAATTAAATTTTCAAAAACTTAAATAAAATCATAAAATAGGAATAATGTTACGTTTTTGTATCGCGTACTTTGATTCATTAAGCTCTATATGGTTATAGATCACCGTTCTCTCAAATAACGGGTATTCTACAGCAGGCCTGTCCAACCCAAAACACTTGGTGGGCCGCATTGGAAATCTATTTTATTCATTCGGGCCGCACCGTATGTACAGTAATAACCCCCCCCCCCCATCCCCCCACCCCGACTAATTTCGCCGTAAATTAGTGTAGAGACTTGCGGCTGGTGCCAATCGATTAGTAATAAGGCCTAGTTTAGAACGGTTTAGTTAGATTTTGCTTAAGGGGTACCTACATATTAAAAATGACATCAATTTCATTCTTTTTCCAAAGGCAACCCCCAATTTCGACAAGCTTTTTGGATTATTTGGTTCAAATCAGCCCAGAAAGTGGTATAGTTTATATGTTTGTCTCAATTTTTCTTCAGAGTTATAATTTGTTAAAAAAATGGGGATGCTAATGTTAAATGAAGTAATAAACATTAATTCATGTCTTCCCAAAAAAATTAACATATTAAAATTTCTTTTTTTTTCCTTTTTACGTTAGTATGAATTAACCCAAATATATTCCATCCATATTTTTGATTAAAAAACATTTTTTGAACTATGAAAATAATTAATCAGTTCATATTTCAAAAAATTATGAGTTATGACCTGCATTAATTTTTGCACAAATTGAATGGGCATCATCAAAAATGTGGGTTTCTAAATTTACAGTTCATTTCTATCATTATTTTTCTAAATATAGTGATATATCAATTTTTATTGCTCTTAGGGGACTGTGACTTTGTTATTATTTGTGTCATATATTACTTTGCTTGCGCATAAATTAGTTATTGAAGTAAGTTTAGACGCACACATCATTACTTAATTAGCATTACTTTATATTATTTTATATTTAAAATTATTATATTTATTTTCCGATTATTACCAGAATGGATATAATACTTATCTGAATTTAATTTTTTTAAATACAGAGATTTACCCTGATCAATATTTGCTTGTAACTCTATAAAGACTTGATGTAAAGAATATAAAATATACTTTTTTTCGAACTGCCTTGACCTCAGAAATTCGAATATGCAGTCAAAAATGGGTGTTGCAATTCGGAAAAAAAAAAAAAGAAGTAGAAGTAGTTTGTACAAGTTTTAGTATGTACATAATACCCTAAAAAAAATTTAGCAATTGAATTAAAAACTAGATGTTATTGCCAATCGTTAGGCTTCAGCTGCTGGTTTCTACGATAATTTAAGGCGAAATTAGTCGGGGAAGGAAATTATTATTTTATGACTGTACATATGCATATGTGTTTGTGAGTATATGATTCATATATGTATATACTTTTTCGGGGAAGGGTAGGGTGAAAATTCGGAGCAGAATACATTAATTTAAATTATTTTCATTCATAAATTAAAAATAGAATCGTAGAAAATTCATGACTATATATTAAAACTATAATAAAAAGAATGAATAGTGGATCTAGTAATATTTTATTACAACTGTTCTTTAGCTACCAGAATCGTTGAAAGCTATTTTCACTTTGTCAGTACGTACAAAAGTCAGTACGTATTTATTAATTTTTGTTAACCAAAACTTTTTGTTCCGTTAATCAAAGTTGTCAAACTTTAAATATCGTTAATCTCCTCGCGGGCCGCAAGAAACTACGCGGTGGGCCGCATGCGGCCCGCGGGCCGCGGGTTGGCCACCCCTGTTCTACAGTACGCATACCTATTTTTGTGACAGGTTACTTCTGAAGCAAAATATAGTCAGAGCTAAATGTTGATAAAGTGTGGAGGAAAGTTGAAGAGTTCATTTTTTTATTTATTAATTTATTTTTAAATTTATTATACATTTGACATTTCCGCTAAAGGCACGTATGCTAAAAGCACGCCACCGAGGGGGTGTAACATTTCCGCTAAGGACACGGCCCCAAATTCTTTTGTTCGTCCTTGTGAAAAAAATAAAAAATAAACAAAAATAAACAAAAATAAACAAAAATAAATAAATAAATAAAATAAAAAGGATGAGCTAGCAATATCAAATATTTATTTTTATTTATTTATTTATTTATTTATTTATTTAAACTGTTTAACATAACTAAGTCGAACTTTAATTAGTTTGCGCCCATAGACTTCAACGTATAAAAATTCTACTTTGTACATTGGACAAAAACTATAAGGGCTACAATTGTGTAAATCTGTATGGTTCTTGCAGCAATAACCTGTAATATGCCTACTAATTTATATCTTAAATTAATATAGAGTTAAGATGCTATCGCACTTCAAAATATTTGAGTCCGTTGCTCCTAATGATGAATTTTTCTTTGTGTTCATGTAAAAGAACTATAAGTACTGCACTCATTAAAACCAGTAAAAATCTTGCGATGGTGACCTATAACCTACCTTCCAATTTTCAACTCAATTGGTTAAAAGAAATTTTAAATTTAAAGAAAACGGCCTTCTCTGCTACGTTATAAACGTAAATATTTGCTAAAAAATTTCCGGGATCAGTTTTTGCAGCTGGAGCTTAATAATTGCGTCCTCGCAGAGAAGACAGAGCGCCACAAAGGGCTAAAGCGTTTAGGTGCTATCGCATTTCAAATAATTAGAGTCTATTCACCGTAATGATAAAGAATCTTTCTTTGTATCCTTGCATTAAAGAAAAAAAAAAAAAAAGAAACTGTGAGTTCCACATGCATCGAAATCTATACAAATTGTGTGGAATATGATACACCTATACCAACTTTTATCTTAATCGAATAAAGCGTTTAGACGCTATCACACTTCAAATATCTTGAGTCCATAGCCCATAACGATAAAAAAAGAAAAAAAAAATGTGTATGTAAACAAAAAAAAAAAAAAAAAAAAAAAAAAACATAAATGCTAAACTCATTAAAATTTATACAGTTTGTATGAGGGTAACCTATAACATACTTACCGACTTTCAGTTCAATGAATCAAAGCGTTAGACATTAACATTTTCACTCACGTGTAGACACAAAAAAAAAAAAAAAAAAATATTCATCACAGTAAAAATAACAAAAATTAATTCGGGAGACCTCAAAACGTATAGATACATCAAAATCTCAAAGTCGAAAATTTTTCAGGATTTAAACACTTTTCTTACATAAATATGCTCGGAGAGTAAAAATCAAATATCATATTTGATTTTCAGCAGATGGTTTATTAAAAATATACATGAACAAAAAACTAAATATTTTAAATTTCCCGGTTTGAAGCAGTTAGATGATTCATATAAATAAGCACCTGTAAAAGTGCATACGATTTAATAAAAATAACTTCTTTCAGATACATTCAGTTTATTTAAAATGACGTTTCAACTCATATAGAAAGATTACTAAAAGGAGAACTATATAAAACAGAAAAGCACGTTTTAAATTAATTAAAGAATTTAAAATTTTATGAAAAAGTAAAAAATAAAATGAAAATAAAAATATTATTATTATTTTAATTATTTCAAATTCTATTAGGTAATTTAAAAAATCTGGAGTGACTCCATTCGACTTTCCGTTTCCGAATATAATTAACGGTTGTTTAGAGGAATTAAAGTAAGAAAAGTGGTTAAAAAGAGAGAGAGAGAAATTTACGATAGGGGTATTTGACTCCCCCCCCCATATTCTATGTTATTTGATTTAATGTTATTGAACTTCAAATAATTTGAGCCGTTAAGTCATAACGATAATGAATTTTTCGTTGTCTCTCTGTAAAAATCTGGGAGTTCAAGATTCATCAAAATCTATACAGTTCTTGTGACGGTGACCTATAACACTACGCTGCAAAAAAAAAAAAAAAATAAAAAAAAAATAAATAAATAAATAAATTAAATAAATAAAAATAAATAAATAAATAAATAAATAAAAATAAAAATAAAAAATCGAGTCCTGATACCATTCCTGCTGATTCTTATGTAAAATGACCTCCTGAATCCGAATATGACACCCCTTTTGCCCCATCACCCACCGTTATCTCGGGACGTTACTTCCTCCCTCAATTTTTATCACTATTCGGTAATTTTTTTTGGCCATGAATTTGATTTGGAGAATGGAAAATAATTATTTTAACTCTTAAACAAAATATATTGCTCTAGAAGTAGCCCTCTTCACTCACCGCCGCCGGAAGCCGAACCTAATGTTATTCTTTGGGAAATTTTTCTTTACAAATAACTTATTAACTAATACATATTTTTAAATTCTGTTTTCACATTCTGAAAATTCCCAGCTGTTAAATTGACGGACCTTTTTTTTAAAAAAATATTTTTTAAATTTTTTATTTTTTATTTTGAAGCTGCAAAATACGAATTTTCAATATGTGAAATTTTTTCATTTTGCAATTTCAAAATAAAATTTAAAAAATAAAAAAAATACATTTTTAAAAAAGGTCCGTCAATTTAACAGTTGGGAATTTTCTGAATGTGAAAACAGAATTTAAAAATATGTATTAGTTAATAAGTTATTTGTAAAGAAAATTTCCCCATAGAATAACGTTGATTCGGGCTTCCGGCGACGGTAAGTGAAGAGGGCCGTTAAAACCATTTGGTTAATCAAGAATAAAATGTTTTTCATCCGAAAATGCAACATTTTACCATTTAATATTGTCTTTATTCAACTTTAACACAGACGTTTTTCCCTCCATTAAATGCTTATTGATTATTACAAGTTTTTTATCCATTTTAACATATTATTAATTATTTTAAACATGCATAAATGTGGACCCCAACCTTTCGTTAAAAATTACGAGCAAATTCAGCAGCAGTCATTTTGAGTAGAACAGTAAGAGGAATTATGAGTCTTCGATCGCTGTGAAGCAACCCTGATTTTGCATTAGATCTCTCTCCTATCGAACCAGCAGTTCAACGTTTGATCACATTTCCTTCAGCAATTTTAGATCTTCGAATTTCATTAGAAATACGACGGATTGAAATTCATCCACCATCCTTCACTACATGAACGTTCTTTTTTTTTTCGAGGAATTATCAGTAATGTCCGTCCAAGAAAAATTGAAGGCTTATATATGAATTAATCTAGCCCAGTAGTTAACAAATTCGCATGTCAACTGTAATTTATCCGGAAGTAAGTTAAATAAAACGAAAAAATCTTGATTGTCCCTATAATTATGAACATCTAAAAACGTGGAGAAAAAAAATATTTTGCATTATTTTTTATTAATTTTATTTCACATTTAAAAAATTATAATAGTTTTGGTTTTTAGAATACTAGATATATTAAGTGCACTTAGTATAATCTTGTTTACAATTATTTTTACATTAGTTATTTCAAAACATATGTGAGGTTGAGACGTCAGAACGTCACCACAGTTGTTTGAATTAAGCTGGATCCAGCAAAGTAGAAAATGGGGACGGTTAAAATCGCTTCGTCGCCAGTGACTCGGCGAAAGTTGAGGTCGAGTTAGTTTTGTGTCAGCAGGGTGCTGCATTGAAAGAATTAGATTCAGAGTGTTAGATAAATTAGAAGTGATTTTAAAAGGACGGATTGAAATGTAGTGAAAGCAGGGTGTAGGAAGAAGTATAAAATGGCGATGGTTTTAGTAGTTGGGTGTGGATGTTGGAGGATATTATGGTGGATGTTGGAGGATATTGTAATGGAATGGTGATGAATCTTATTTTGGCGAGTATCGAGAAGTAGAGTTGTGGAGATTTAGTTGCGTGAAGTTAAGTAGTGATGAGTGTTGGTGTACGTATCTACTAGCATTCGGAAAGGTAAAGTTGGGTCTGAAGGGAATCCTCTGATCCATAGTGAAGTCGTAGTAGCGGAGTACGAGTGCAACCGTCTCTACACCTTTGACTATCTGCTGGGGTGAGATATTTAAGATTAGATAATTAAATTGTTGATTCATATATTTTGATTAAGTAATAAGCTGACTGAGCTAAGTTTATTACCAGGCCGCCCTCCCATTAATCTGGCTCAAATAAACTTTTATTGTTTGTTTAATTCTTGTGTTCTCTTAGTAACCTAATTAAGTTAAGATGGAGCTTGCATCAACGCAAACTCCACACATAAAGTGTCCTTATAAATATGAGAAGGAGTGTATTTAGAATTCCATGCCTGTCTAGAGTATCACTTGTTCGTTCTTTCCATCTGTCACTGCTTCTAAATTATATCATTTCAAAGCCGGGAAGTCCTTTCTAAACCAATCTGTATGTTATTATTATCATTATTATTATCATTAAATTCTTTGAACATACTATGTAAGGAAAATAATATAATCATGATTTGCGAAATAGATTTGTATTTCGTATATCTAAAAAACATATGGTCGCAGAATGTTGCAAATTTATATTTGTCACTTTAATGATATCTAGTTGCACACCTCCGAGTTTGGTCTTCACACGAGATCTTTCAGAGATATCTACGATTTTATACGATTTTTTGCGCTGTATGTATGTATGTATGAGTGTATGTGATCTAGTTGCGTAAATCTAGTATATGCGAAGTGCAACTAGTATATCTAGTTGCACACCTCCGAGTTTAGTCTTCACACAAGATCTTTCAGAGGTATCTACGATGTTATATGATTTTTTGTGCTGTATGTGTGTATGTATGTGTATATGGGTCATTCTCTGAAAAGTGGGCATTTTTTTTTTTTTTTAAGTAAAAAAAATAAAACCTTAGTCCAAATAAAATTGCTCCAAATTTTTTTTTTATTTTTGTACATGTACACATATGTTACAATTAATAAAAAAAATAATATAAACCAAACTGTATCTGATAATTTTTGATATAGCAATTACTTTTATTAATTAGAAAAATGAGGGAATGACTGTGAGGGAATGACAAATTTCTTCTAAAAACTACTTTATAAAAATATTATTAAGTTTAGTTATATTTTTAAACACTAAATATTTATTAAAACATATTTTTATTAATATAATATCATAAAAAAGCAAATTTGATTTATTTTAGTTAACTTTATAATGAGTGAGGGAATGACGTATAATAAAAATACTGTATTTCAATCTAACGTTTGAGAGCCTTATGCAACTCATTGTAAAAAGTTTCGAACAGAACACAACATGGCTTTTTACTTTGCTGCTATACAAATTAAGTTTGACTTATATAAAGCACGGGCTGCCATTAATGGAGTAAGTAGGGGTGTGATTATAGTTTGATGAGGGAATGATATCTAATACCAGGGACAACAATAAAGTGTCTTCTAATTTCTTTCATTGCATAATATATAAATGTAGTATAATGGATAAATATTTATTAAAGTATGTTTAATAAATTTTTAATTCAAACAATCCAAATATACATGCTTTAATACTATAGAAACCATTTTATTTACTTACATGTGGGAATGGGGACACAGTGAGGGAATGATATTTTGCATTTTAAAAATTATTTAAAAATTATATTTGAATTCCAATAACCAAAGAATAACAGTTTATATGTAAAATCAACTAATATTGATAGTTTAAACAGCGTTTTGTTTTTGTGCTTTTAAAAATATACCCTCAAGACTACTGGGACATGAAATGACCACTTTTCAGAGAATGACCCATATATGAGCAAATGTGACAGCGTCTATACATGCTTTATTCGAATGAGCTGAAAGTTGGTACCTATGTTATGTGTCACCATAGAACGAACTGTATAATAGATTTTGGTGAATCTATCACTTACATTTTCATTTTCAGTAATACAAAGAAATTTTTAAGCTATTGCATAGCTTCTATCGCGGGCTTTGAGCGTGGCGACCGAATCGAGAAATTCCGTAGCGAAAAAAAAACCAACAAGTTCGGCAGACTTCGGCAGACAGTTAGTTCGGCAGACTTCGGCAGACTTCGGCACTTCAAAACGTAATTTCACAAAATCCTTCATTTCTCAAACAAAAAAACAGATATCCGTAAAATTTTTGCTTTAAAATATAGCTAATAGAAATGTCTAAAAATCGGTTTCTGGAATTTTTGAAATTCGGTCCCCAAGGGGGGCGGGGGGGGGGGGCAAAACGTGATTTCGCATAATCCTATATATCTCAAACAAAAAAAATAGATAAACGTGAAATTTTTGCTCTAAAATATAGCTAATGCAACTATCTAAAAACCAGTTTCTTGAATTTTAGAAATTCAGCCCCCAGGTGGGGCAGCAAGTGTGTGTGGGGGGGGGGTGCTATGGAGCAAAAACAAATAGAAATACAGTTAGGCTGTTCAAAATTGGTAAAGATAGGTTTTAAAGGCCTGCAAGTCGAATGGGGATATTTTCGATTGCGTAAAGAAGGGGGAGGGGAGGGGGGGGGCAAAAAAATAAAAATAGTGTCAGATCGTTCAAAATTGGTACATAGAGGTTTTCGATACTTACAAATCGATTGCGGATGATTTTGAATTTGTAAAATTATTAGGAGGGGCGGGTAGGGGGTGGGGCGGTAAGGGGGGCTATGGGGCAAAAACAAATAGAAATACAGTTAGGCCGTTCAAAATTGGTACAGATAGGTTTAAGAGGCCTGCAAGTCGAATGGGGATATTTTCGAAAGTGTAAAGTGATTAGGAGGGGCAAGAAGGGGGAGGGGAGAGAGGGCAAAAAAATAAAAATAGTGTCAGATCGTTCAAAATTGGTACATAGAGGTTTTCGATACTTACAAATCGATTGCGGATGATTTTGAATTTGTAAAATTATTAGGAGGGGCGGGTAGGGGGGTGGGGCGGTAAGGGAGGGCTATGGGGCAAAAACAAGTAGAAATACAGTTAGGCCGTTCAAAATTGGTACAGATAGGTTTAAGAGGCCTGCAAGTCGAATGGGGATATTCTCGATTGTGTAAAGTTATTAGGAGGGGCAAGAAGGGGGTAGGGGAGGGGGGCACAAAAAAATAAAAATAGTGTCAGATCGTTCAAAATTGGTACATAGAGGTTTTCGATTCTTACAAATCGATTGAGGATGATTTTGAATTTGTAAAATTATTAGGAGGGGCGTGTAGGGGGGTTGGGCGGTAAGGGGGAGGCTATGGGGCAAACACAAATAGAAATACAGTTAGGCCGTTCAAAATTGGTACAGATAGGTTTAAGAGGCCTGAATTCGAATGGGGATATTTTCGAAAGTGTAAAGTTATTAGGAGGGGTGAGAAGGGGGGAGGGGAGAGGGGGGGCAAAAAAATAAAAATAGTGTCATATCGTTCAAAATTGGTACATAGAGGTTTTCGATACTTACAAATCGATTGCGGATGATTTTGAATTTGTAAAATTATTAGGAGGGGCGGGTGGGGGGTGGGGCGGTAAGGGGGTCTATGGGACAAAAACAAATAGAAATACAGTTAGGCCGTTCAAAATTGGTACAGATAGGTTTAAGAGGCCTGCATTCGAATGGGGATATTTTCGAAAGTGTAAAGTTATTAGGAGGGGTGAGAAGGGGGGAGGGGAGAGGGGGGGCAAAAAAATAAAAATAGTGTCATATCGTTCAAAATTGGTACATAGAGGTTTTCGATACTTACAAATCGATTGCGGATGATTTTGAATTTGTAAAATTATTAGGAGGGGCGGGTAGGGGGTGGGGCGTTAAGGGGGGCTATGGGGCAAAAACAAATAGAAATACAGTTAGGCCGTTCAAAATTGGTACAGATAGGTTTAAGAGGCCTGCAAGTCGAATGGGGATATTGTCGATTGTGTAAAGTTATTAGGAGGGGCAAGAAAGGGGTAGGGGAGGGGGGCAAAAAATAAAAATAGTGTCAGATCGTTCAAAATTGGTACATAGAGGTTTTCGATACTTACAAATCGATTGCGGATGATTTTGAATTTGTAAAATTATTAGGAGGGCCGTGTAGGGGGGGGTTGGGCGGTAAGGGGGGCTATGGGGCAAAAACAAATAGAAATACATTTAGGCCGTTCAAAATTGGTACAGATAGGTTTAGGAGGCCTGCAAGTCGAATGAGGATATTTTCGATTGTGTACAGTTATTAGGAGTGGCGAGAAGGGGGGCAAAAAAATAAAAATAGTGTCAGATCGTTCAAAATTGGTACATAGAGGTTTTCGATACTTACAAATCGATTGCGGATGATTTTGAATTTGTAAAATTATTAGGAGGGGCGGGTAGGGGTAGGGCGGTAAGGGGGGCTATGGGGCAAAAACAAATAGAAATACAGTTAGGCCGTTCAAAATTGGTACAGATGGTTTAAGAGGCCTGCAAGTCGAATGGGGATATTTTCGAAAGTGTAAAGTTATTAGGAGGGGCGAGAAGGGGGGAGGGGAGAGGGGGGGCAAAAAAAATAAAAATACAGTTAGATCGTTCAAAATTGGTATATAGAGGTTTTCGATACTTACAAATCGATTGCGGATATTTTCGAATTTGTAAAATTATTAGGAGGGGCGGTAACGGGGGGCTATGGGCAAAAAAAAAATAGAAATACAGTTAGGCCATTGAAAATTGGTACAGATAAGTTTTAGAGGCCTGCAAATCGAATGGGGATATTTTTGAAAGTGTAAAGTTATTAGAAGGGCCGGGGAGGGGGGGGGGGCAGAGGAAATAGAGTTAGATCATACAAATTTTGTACATCGAGGTTTTCGATACATACAAATCGATTGCGGATATTTTTGAATTTTTAAAATTATTGGGAGGGGCGGGAAAGGGGCGAGGGAGCGGAAGGGTAAAAAATAAAATAAATAAATAATTATAATTTCATAAGTTGATAAAAAATGCTATGCAATAGCTTTACCGCGGCAGTCCCCGAGTGCCACACGTATATATATATATATATTTATTTTACGCAGGTTCCCTTATGTTTTCAACGGCTGATTTTATTTTAATTTTAGTGTGCACAATTCTGTTAAACTCACAACAGCCTCTTAACTTGCGTAATGTTTTGAAGGTGTGAAGAAAAAGACATGATTATTTTTTTAAATATCATGTAAACTGATGTTGAATGATGTTAAAACTGGCATGAGAGCTAGACAAGTAAGGAGTAATAAATATGTTTTATTTACACAGGTCTCGGGTTTGAATCCCCGTTCAGGTACAGATGTTTGTGGTGTTCGAATATGTGCACAAAAAGAATTGGCAGTGTGAATATTTAGCATGGATCATTCGAGACAAAAGTCATTGTAAATGTCACTCTCAAATCTATAAATAAATAAATAACACAGGTTGACATGTAAAATTTTGCTTTTATAATTTTGGCTGATCTTCATGTTTTTTGGTGTGCTGAAACGAAAAATGAAGCCATTTTTTTTCTATCATGTATAGATTTTTGTCAATATAGGGTGCTTATCTATATAATTTCTTTCATTACTCTTCCACCAATATAATTATATGGTAAGTTTCATAGTATGTTTCAATGAATAATTAATCACGGATACCTATTGTTGTAATTGCACAGCACTAGTGCGACACGTAAAACCATACCAACAAACCAACCAACCTACTATCATGATGGTATATGACATAAGAAATTGGGTCGGTAAACACCCTATATTGACAAAAATGTATAAGTGATAGAGAAAAATGGGCTGCATTTTCAGTTTCAGCACATAAAAAAAAAAAAAAAAAAACATATATATATGTATATATAGGTGAGCTGAAATCATCAAATCAAATTTTGTCAACTTCATTTTTGTAGGCCTGTGTAATTAAATAAAATGCTTAATTTAAAATATCGACTGCTGCGCGGGGGTGAAAGCTAACTAGTTTACAAGAATGACTGTGTATTAATTTTGTAGAAAACAAGTTTTTGATGAATTAAATATGACAAATTTTACGCATTTTTAATTTAATTTAGCACAACACGTAAACTCACATGATAAAATTTTACTGCATCTATCTTTACGATCCATTTTAGATATGTTTACGTGGCTTATTCAAAGTATATATTACATTACAGCACCTGTAATTTTTTTTTTTTTATTTCCAGTCCTCTATTTCTGTTTCCTGCAGTATAGTTTATTTGCATTTTAGAGCCCATCGCATTTATATTTTTCTATGTGTGCACCTGTTTGTAATTTACAGATTGTTTATCTCTGCATATCTTGATACATTCATACTATATTATGGAGATTTTTCTTTGAAATTCCAGCAAAGAAACATTGCGGATGTTTCTATTAAATCGCATTTAAAAGGAAAATCCTTTAATAATAATAATAAATCACAATTTTATGCAGCTATTTAATCCATTTATCCATGTAAATCCATTAATTATTTATCTAAAAATTTTACAATTTATTTACATAAAAGTTTTTATACACTATTCTGAAGGGAAAAAAAAAAAATCGCATATTATTTTTATTTTTTATTTCCCCCCCCTCATTTAAATTCAAAACACTTTAGTTAAAGAGGTCTTAAATTCTTATACAAGCTTTTATCTCAAAGGCTAGTCTAGAAAATATTTTTGACTATTACCAGATTTCTTTTTTTGAACACTGAAATTTTAAACTGTCATATGTAACTCGTAGTGCAGAAGCCGCCAAATATTATCCATGAATTGCATGGTTAACAGACAGTTTTTTTCCCTATAGTTTTGTTCCAAAGGGCAGGACTCTGCTGGCCCATCGACGAGAAAATTACAGCGTGCTTTCACTGATAAAGCAGTTAGTCGCCAAATATGTTAACCCGATCTTCTAGTAGAATAAACTGTACAAATAAACACGCCAATTTCGGACCGACTGAAAACTACCCTATTCTCTTAGTTAGATAAGGAAGGGAAGTAGAAGTCGACAGCTGAAGAAATATATTGACAAATAAATGATAATGAAAGAAGATTAAGAAAAAGTTAGATAGACGTAGTTATTTTGTATATATGTTTTTGAACAGTTATAAAAAATATATATATATATTATTATTATTACTATTTTAATCGAGAAAAAATTTAGGTGGGGCCGTGTCCGTTGTCCCTCAATGTAGAACCGCCACTGAGTAGCAGGTCCTTTAAAAAATCGTCTTTTGTAAAATCAAGCAGTTAAGAATGTGAGAGGGCGAAGCCTGGGCAGCTTTACACCAGGGGCACTTCGGAAAAAAAATTATGGCCCTGCTGGACAGTGATCTCTCTGATGTGCTTATTCAAAAAACGCGTGAAGGCCGTTATTTTACGCTTTCTATCGGAATGGAATTGGAGCGATTCACAAGGGCTCCTTCCAGTGTATTATTGCCAATTGGGGGAAAGTTTTACAAATTTTATTCATTTCAATTTTTGGGAGGAAGGTTATTTAGCTGTATGTGAGAATCCTGTCGAGTATCACATCCTCAGCAGAAGCAGTATTGGCCAAAACATCAGAAGATTCATTTCCTAAAATCCCGCATTCATCCAATTAGAGAAGTGCTCTATAAAGACACGATTATCGATTAAAATCCAAATATCATTAAAAAGCAATGTCAGCAATGCCACAGCAATCCTTCAGATATGTCAGTAAAATTTCAGTAAGACCTTTTCTGATAAGCTCAGACCTAACTACCAAGCAGGGGTCAGTATTTTTAGACAGAATATTAATTGCACCAGAGGGAGTTGGTATGTATACACACCATAACCAGTTGCTCCTCCGTCGCTCTTACTACCATCAGTATGTATCACAAGAGAGGAATGAGGGATGCTCCTGACAGTCTCAAGAATCATTTGTTTAACAAATATAGCACAGATCACAGATCTTATACTTGGCGAGACGTAGCAAAACTTCGACGATAGCTTCAAGACCTCGAGCCCGATCCCTTCTCGAGCTTCGATGACTTTTTCTATTCAATTTTGACCTTATATTCCTTCCGGTGTTAGCTGATTCCCCCCCCCCCATACATTTGTGATTGTGAGTTTTTTTCGTTTCCATCCAAAGATTCCATCACCGTTCCCAGAACTTCGGCATGAAAAAATATCTTATCAGAAGCAAAAACTAACCCCTGGGATCATACTTTTTCAAAGAGTCAGACAAATTTTCCTTCTCAAGGAATCAATTAACTCAAAATAAAACACTGTGATTATAAAAGTGGCGCCTGACCGACTACTTTGGTGGTAATATTTCAGACTTTTCTTCAAACAGCATTTCAAGATGATAATACACCTTGCTGTACGGCGTCTGTGGTACGTCACTTTGAATCAAATTGTTAAAATTACCTATCCATTCCCATGAGCACCTATAATTCTGTGAGTAATAATATCGTTTCTCACTCTAAGTTAAATCCCGCAAAGAATATCGTACAATTTCTTCGTTATTTGACTTGGAAACAGGCCTAATCTCAATTCGTTAGAAAATGTTTAGTCATAAAAAGGCGCGGGAAGAGAGAGGAGGATTCGAAATTTGCAGCCTACAACTTTGCAAGAACTAGAAAAATTATTTATAATATTTAACACAGTGAAATTTTTGAGATTTATACCAAAAAACGATATAATACTATGTCACCATGCGCGTAGCCAGGGGGGGGGGGGGGTGCCCTGGATGCCCGGGCACCCTCCCGCTTACGCACACACATTCAGTATATTTAACAAAAACATATTGAAAACAGAAAAAAAAAATTGAAGGTTAAAAAAAATTGTTATTATTAATATCAATGATTTTATGCAATAGATAGACACTTTCTTAAACATGTTGGTAAAATATATTTAAATGAATAATCTTTCTTACAAAAATTTGCGAAGTAATGTTTCTGGGTAAAGAAAAAAAAAAAAAAACTAGTATGTTGTGGTCACCACATGACTTTCTTCTATATTTTCCTATACAAATTCACTCAGTAAAAAAATTTTATTAAAATTATTATTTAAAAAAATTATCTTCCATGATAATGCAGATGATTTCCATATTAGAGAAGTAGAATAACACTAAATACAAAAAAAAAAAAAAAAAAAAAAAAAAGTCAATTTTATTGCCAATATTACATAAAAAAAAAAAAAAAAAAGTGTTTGTTTGTTTGTTTGTTAAAAATGAAAAAAATCGATAACTTTATTTTTAATTATCGCAGATCGATGGTTCAACCATTCGTTTTAAAATTATTGGCGAGCTCTTTTGAAAGATACCCATCATGAAAATTTACTCCCTTCGAGGGGGGACTTCCCCCCTAGGGGGGTGACGAGGCTCCTACACATACAAAAAAAAGTTTCCCAGTTGACTATTTCTATTATAAATAATTCTTGTAAGTTTCATAATGATTACTAAAAAATAATTCTCTTTATGCACATTTATACAAAATTTTGTCCTATATCACCATGTTAAAAATTTAGAAAAAGCAGGATGGCAATGCAACCTGTAAGACAATTTGTACCAAAAGTTGATAGGCACTAATGTATGTCAAGGTGCAACTACATACCAATTTGTATGAAATTCTGTGCAGCAGTTCCTGAGCTACAGTTGCCACAAAATTTTGTCACACACACACACACACAGACAGACAGACATTTTCTAAAAATGGTCAAATCGTGTTCTACAGCTCTCAAAACGTGTAAATCCATCAAAACCCGAGGTCGAAAATTTTTACGAATCCAATACTTTCTTCTATTGAATATAGAAGAAAGTAAAAACTAGTATGTTGTGGCCACCACAAGACTTTCTTCTATATTTACCTATACATATTCAATCAGTAACAATATTTAAAAAAAAAAAAAAAGTACGATTTTTTTTTTTTTTTTTTTTTTTTTGTTAAAAGTGAAAAAAATCGATAACTTTGTTTTAAATTATCACAGATTTATAGTTCAACCATTCGTTTTAAAGGTATTGACGAGACCTTTCGAAAGATACCCATCTTGAAAATGTATCCCCCCGGGGGGGTGCTTCCCCCCCAGGGGGGGGAGCGATGCCCCCCCATGCAGAAATTTTTTTTCCTAGTTACATACTACTATTATCAATAATTCATATTAATTTTACAATCACAAGTTTAAAACAACTCTAATTATGCACATTTATACGAATTTTTGTCCTATGCTGCCATGTTAAAAATTTAGATAAAATGCTATCACAGCGCCACTTGTTGAGCTATTGATCCCCAAACATAATCAGCACCAGTTTATGTCGGGAACCAACTAAATACCAAGTTTGGTTAAATTTCGTTAAAAAAAAAAAACCCGGGTGGGAACTTCCCCCCCCGGTGGGGGGGGGGGCAACCGATGCCCCCACATGCACAAAAATTTTTTCCTAGTTAACTACTACTATTATCAACCTGATCTTTCGAAAGATACCCAATGTGAAAATTTACCCCCCCTGGGGGGTTATTTTTTCCCTAGGGGGGGGAAGCGATGCCCCCCCATGCAGAAAAATTTTTTCCTAGTTACATACTACTATTATCAATAATTCATATTAATTTTACAATCACAAGTTTAAAACAACTCTAATTATGCACATTTATACGAATTTTTGTCCTATGCTGCCATGTTAAAAATTTAGATAAAATGCTATCACAGCGCCACCTGTTGAGCTATTGATCCCCAAACATAATCAGCACCACTTTATGTCGGGGACCAACTAAATACCAAGTTTGGTTAAATTTCGTTAAAAAAAATAAAAAAAAATGCGATATTTTTCTAAGTTTTTTTTTGTTAAAAGTAAAAAAAATCGATAACTTTGGTTTAAATTATCACAGATTTATCGTTCAACCATTCGTTTTAAAGGTATTGACGAGATCTTTCGAAAGATACCCATCTTGAAACTTTGCCCCCCCGGGTGGGAACTTCCCCCCCCGGGGGGGGGAAGTTCCCACCCGGGGGGTAGTAATAAGTAGTAAGTAGTAATAAGTAGTAATAAGGGGTTAGTAATAAGTAGTTTGTTACTTTCTTCTATATGTAATATAGAGAAAGTATTGGATTCGCGAAAATTTTCGAAGTCCACTTTTTGATGGATTTACATGTTTTGGGATATGGAGAACACGAATTAATAGTTTTTAGAAAATGTCTGTCTGTCTGTCTGTCTGTCTGTATCATTTTTTTGTGGACGCTGTATCTCACGAACCAGTGAATGAAATTTAACCAAACTTGGTATTTAGTTGCACCCTGACATAAACTGGTGCTGATTAGATTTTGGGATCAATCGCTCAATAGGTGGCGTTGTGATCGCATTTTATGCAAATTTTTAACATGGCAACATAGGACAAAATTCCGTATAAATGGCATAAAGAGAGTTATTTTACACTTGTGATTGTAAAATTAATATGAATTATTGATAATAGTAGTAGTTAGCTAGGAAAAAAATTTTGTGCATGGGGGGGCATCGGTTCCCCCCCCGGGGAAGTAAATTTTCAAGATGGGTATCTTTCGAAAGGTCTCGTTGATAATAGTAATAGTTAACTTGGAAAAAATTTTTGTGCATGTGGGGGCATCGGTTGCCCCCCGGGGGGGGCAAAGTTTCAAGATGGGTATCTTTCGAAAGATCTCGTCAATACCTTTAAAACGAATGGTTGAACGATAAATCTGTGATAATTTAAACCAAAGTTATCGATTTTTTTAACTTTTAACAAAAAAAAACTTAGAAAAATATCGCAATTTTTTTTTTTTTTTTTTTTTTAACGAAATTTAACCAAACTTGGTATTTAGTTGGTCCCCGACATAAACTGGTGCTGATTATGTTTGGGGATCAATAGCTCAACAGGTGGCGCTGTGATAGCATTTTATCTAAATTTTTAACATGGCAGCATAGGACAAAAATTCGTATAAATGTGCATAATTAGAGTTGTTTTAAACTTGTGATTGTAAAATTAATATGAATTATTGATAATAGTAGTATGTAACTAGGAAAAAAATTTTCTGCATGGGGGGGGCATCGCTTCCCTCCCTGGGGGGGAAGTACCCCCCCCGGGGGGATAAATTTTCAAGATGGGTATCTTTCGAAAGGCCTCGTCAATACCTTTAAAACGAATGGTTGAACTATAAATCTGTGATAATTTAAAACAAAGTTATCGATTTTTTTCACTTTTAACAAAAAAAAAAAAAAAACGTACTTTTTTTTTTTTTTTTTTTAAATATTGTTACTGATTGAATATGTATAGGTAAATATAGAAGAAAGTCTTGTGGTGGCCACAACATACTAGTTTTTTACTTTCTTCTATATGTAATATAGAGAAAGTATTGGATTCGCGAAAATTTTCGACCTCCGTTTTTTGACGGATCTACACGCTTTGTGATGTCCTGAACACGAATTGATAGTTTTTAGAAAATGTCTGTCTGTCTGTCTGTCTGTCTGTCTGTGTGTGTGTGTGTCTGTCTGTATCATTTTTTTGTGGACGCTGTATCTCACGAACATATGAATGAAATTTAACCAAACTTGGTATTTAGTTGCACCCTGACATGAACTGGTGCCCATTAGATTTGGGCATCAATAGCTCAACAGGTGGCGCTGTAATCGCATTTTATGCAAATTTTTAACATGGCAGCATAGGACAAAATTCCGTATAAATGGGCATAATGAGAGTTATTTTAAACTTGTGATTGTAAAATTAATTTGAATTATTGATGATAGTAGTAGTTAACTAGGAAAAAAAAATTGTGCATGGGGGGGCATCGGTTCCCCCCCTGGGGTGAAGTACCCCCCCGGGGGGGGTTAAATTTTGAAGATGGGTATCATTCGAAAGATCTCGTCAATACCTTTAAAACGAATGGTTGAACCATAAATCTGTGATAATTTAAAACAAAGTTATCGATTTTTTTTACTTTTAACAAAAAAAAAAAACTTCGAAAAATAATCTTATTTTTTTTTTTTTTTTTTTTTTTTTTAACGAAATTTTACCAAACTTGGTATTTAGTTGGTCCCCGACATAAACTGTTGCTGATTATATTTGGGGATCAATAGCTCAACAGGTGGCGCTGTGATAGCATTTTATCTAAATTTTTAACATGGCAGCATAGGACAAAAATTCGTATAAATGTGCATAATAAGAGTTATTTTACACTTGTGTTTGTAAAATTAATATGAATTATTGATAATAGTAGTACGTAACTAGGAAAAAATTTTTGTGCATGGGGGGCATCGCTTCCCCCCTGGGGGGGAAGTACCCCCCCCGGGGGGGGTAAATTTTGAAGATGGGTATCATTCGAAAGGTCTCGTCAATACCTTTAAAACGAATGGTTGAACTATAAATCTGTGATAATTTAAAACAAAGTTATCGATTTTTTTTTACTTTTAACCAAAAAAAAAATTCTATTTTTTTTTTTTTTTTTTTTTTTTTTTTTTTTTTTAAATATTGTTAGTGATTGAATATGTATTAATTTTCACAAAAAAAAAAAAAAGAAAGGAAAAAAAAATCATTTTTTTTTTTTTAAATATTGTTACTGATTGAATATGTATAGGAAAATATAGAAGAAAGTCTTGTGGTGGCCACAACATACTAGTTCTTTAAGGAAAAGCAGAAAAAGAGGCGATAAAATGATTTAGTTTATTTAAACTCAGGGCCTTAACAGAGAGTCAAAAGTTTTTTGTCATTTCTTTTTAATGAGCTTTTTTTTTTTTTTTAATTTTCTCTTACCCTTACATGTTGGAGAATGTAATGTTTTGCGGTCCAATTTTTGAATGTGAAATAGTTTTTACTATATTAGTATGTCTTGAGGTCCGCTGAATCGCATAACCAGGTTCTTGTGCTTAGTCTGCATAGGCATAACTCAAAAGCAGGTATTGGCAGGAAGTCTAAAACTCGTATTCAGTCTATATCATAATGATCCGTATACTATGATATGCAAAGAGTTCAAATACATTATTGTTTAAGTACAAATTTTCTAATTGGTACATATTAACAACATTTTTAAAGTGAACTAAACATAATGAAACTAACATATAATTTTATAGATACAAAATAAATTTAGTATAAAAGATTGTAAGAAAAGTTAGGTTCAATTAAAAGCATTCATATCAAATTACATTGCGTCCAGTAAAAGTGCTTAAAAATTATAATTACTTTCCCTTACCATGAGTTACAGAAAGTATTGTTTACGAGGTCGAATTTTCGAACCTAAATCTTTGCAATAATTTCAGGTTTTTGAAGTTCTTTGAATACAAGAATAATTTTTTTAGTAATTGTTGATCTGATTGCGTTTCTGGTATCATAATTTAGCAGGTGAATTTTTTCTGATTACATTGGTCTGCGAAATTGTACTTTTCAAATTTTTTATGTACTGCGTTGGGTGTTTCTGGTGTGTTTTGATACTCTGAATTCAGAAATGATTATCTTTTTTTCCTATCACGTAAGAAATTTTCACAAAGTAAGGATGAAAATCAAAGGAATTCGTCAAGAAGTTATAACAAATTCAAAACAATTTATATATAAAATACATTGATATAGGGCTATTATTTACACATTATCTTTTAAATGTATTTCTTCACTCACATCGCCAAAATTTTCAGGGAAATAATTTAGTTGGAAGTCGAAACAAATGTAACTTTAAGCTCGAACAATTCTTTTTTTTTTTTTTTTTTTTTTTTTTTAACTGTACGCGAGGGAAATTTTTAATAAACAGCATCCAAAAATATCTCAGAAAAACATATCAACCTGAAGAAAAAAATTTCTTCGTTGACCTGTCTTATTTGCTATTTTTAAGAAAGACAACACCGAAAAGTTCAGATCCAATATTGTAATTGCATATCATAAGTAGACTTATGTTTTAAGAATGCAGGTAGAGTAATCAAACAAAAAGTTTTGAAAGGTGCAATAGACACGCGTAACCCCCCACAAAAATACATGCCAAAGAAATTTGTTTCTAAAACAATTTTCAACTTTTTTAAAGCACCTCAGAAATGGTCGGTCAAGTATATAATATCTTATTTTTGTGACTAAACTGCCACATTTTATTTATTTATTTATTTTTTTTTACTTTATTTAAAAGCTATCACTCAAATTTAATAATAATAAAGCATTTTATAATCGTTTGTATTGCTTTTGAACTTTGACAGACGATTTATTACTGAAAATAAATTATTTATCTATGAACAAACGATTTTGTATTTGTAAATAATAAAGAAAGAAAATTATTAAAAATTAGGCTACAGTGTGAATATTTATTCGGATCACCTTCCTCTCATGCGATTTTATAAAACAATTTCCTCTTACTTGAAAATCCTGGATCTGGAGAAGGTGGTGTATAATTCTATTAAAGCTGTATTGAATGACTAAAGAAAAGAAAAAAATGTGGAATCATCTGCAAAGATGTGAAGGATTTGGTGATTATTTCAACCAAGGAAAAGAGGTAGTTTCAAGAGGAAGCTCAAGAGAACGCAGAAAATACAAACATCAAAGAAAGGTACGCGCAAAATATACTCCATTATTTAGTCTTTTAATTTTTTAAATAGCAAAGGCGTTTATTAAATTTGTGTGGGTAGAAAATTTCTGACATTATGATCATTTTTTGTAATATTTTATTAGTGAATATTTCTGGATTATGTATGCAATATTGAAATGTGGTGTTCGCTATTATTAATATTTCGGCTGATGCCCAATGCACAGTCTGATAATGAGACACCCCACTAGCTTTTTATCTATCCTCCATTTTTATACATTTAATTTGTGGGAATTTTCAGTGCAATTTTATTGGTATGTGTCCCTTTTGATGTTTTCATTTTACTTTATGTGATTTTTCATGGAATTCTTATGTACAATGATCATTCGTAAATTTATTTGGCTAATGGTCAGCACTTGGTCCGGTCTGTGGCGTGTTTCTACACTTTTCCCGATTCGATACATTTATTTAATGCTGATTTTATTTTTTTCGACTTTTACACACATCACATTTTTATATTATGGTACGCATAACAGTTTATTACAATTTTATTAAAAAGTATAGCTTTAATTTTATAGCGATTGCAGTACCCGTTTGCAATATTCTGTTTGAAACTAACATCACAAATACAACAATACGACAATATTTTAAAATATAGAAAATAAATGTTATTCATGAATAGGGGAACGAATAAAATAATAATTTAAAAAAAGTAGCTACAAGATTGTATTAATATATATATATATATATATATATATATATATATATATATATATATATATATATATATATATATATATGTTCATAATTTGAAACTGGTAAAATAAAAAGAAAAGAAATGAGATTATAAATAAAGTAAACATATCATCAGAATTCTATTTTATCACTTTGTGTGCGCAAATTAAGTTCCGTAGTTTAGTTTTTAGGTTTTCGTTTATAACTTAAAGTTTAAGATTTTTATTTAATCTTTTAACGTCCATCGGTTTCGCACTGAAACCAAATATTCGACACAATTTAAAATTTTTTTATGCAATATTCTTTCCTTGTTTTAATCAATTTTCAAACTTCTGTTCCTTTTCTGTTAGGCAGATAGCGGCACTACTCTGAAAGTCCGAACTTTATCAAATGATGTTTCAAAGGAAGCCGAATGCAGCGATTTACGCTACCGAAACTGTAATATGCATTTCACATTTCACGTTTCACATTTTTTTTTTTTTTTTTTTTTTTTTTTTTACATTGGAGTTTTTAACGTTGTGTAAATACTGATATTTCTGTTCTGCGTGAAGTCTAGTTATTTATTCCAAGAGAAAGTTACTTTATGTTAAAACATACATGTGTTAACTTGTGTAACTTTTATACATGTGTTAAAACGCACATGCATACATATGCCCACTATATTCATAATGTAATTTTAACTTTCAGTTTAAAATTTGGGCACCCCCCCGCTCGGAAAGCTGGCTACGCCTATGGTCACTGTGCATTAAAGAAATAATTCCATATAAAGGTGGAATTAACACAATGCGGACTACATATTCGTATTAAAAAAATTACTTAGATCTAACAAATAAATAGTTTTATTTCATATGTATTAAAATATAACCTGTTTATTTCATATAATAAATCATAATAGAATACAAAGTGTATGGTTATTACATTATATTTAAAAAGAAAGTTTCATGCAGATTTTTATAAAGTACTTCGTAGAGTATAATAAAACGAATTATTAAATCGAAAATGTACATACGTATGATGTCATCTCTTTGGTATTATGCAAACATGGCAGTTTTACTTATTTCAACCATTAATTTTCAAGTTATTACAAATAAAAAAGGCATAAGTCATTTTTACTGCAGTGCGGCTTTTTTTTTTTTTTTTTTTTTTTTTTTTTGTCGCTTAGTATAAATTGTTTTGCGATGTGAAATATGAAAACCGACAACTGTGAGAAAAGTATATTGAAAACGCTTCATATTCAAATTCGAATTAATTTTAGCACAATGTTTATCTCCTACTTCATAAATTCTAAATTCAGATATCTTTAACCTATAAATACATTTTTATCAGTTGCATAGTTAGTTGCACGCATATAACACGGACAGAATTGAAAACAAGCTTTATCTTCCGTATTTTTCTTTTTCTTTTATCTTTATAGAGTCCTTGAAATCACAGTTATGAACGTGATAAATAGAAACTATTTTTCCTTTTTTTCCTTATTCGAAGAAAAAAAATAAAAAAATAAAAAATAAATAAAATAAAGGAAAACATATTATTGCATCTCAGTCGGAAGAGTTTTTTTTTTTTTTTTCCTGCTCTTTTCAAACGGCTGTCATTTTGAAACAATATGGCGAATAAAGTTGGTTAACAAACTTAGTTAACAACTTGATATGTGCTATATATACCGAGTTTTATGCGAATGAGTACAAGATACGTTTTTCAAATTACCATTGAATTTTCTTTGGTAATTTAATAATAGATAAATATTCTTAAATTCTGAAAGACTACCGCTTTGAATCTTCGATAAAAGCGTTCTCACATTTTTTCTGGGCTATCGGGAACAAAGTATGATGAAATACTTTCTCATATTACGGTATACAGTCTACACTTATAGTTAACCACACATGCATGAACTAGGGAAAATCATCCATTACTCATAAATTAAGAAATACTTTCCAACATTTGTCAGGAAAGAATGTATTGGTTTCACGAAAAATTTCAACATCTGATTTTCGATGGATATGAACGATCGGAAATGTGTAAATGAAACAAGATTTAACAGTTTTTAGAAAATTTCTGTTTGTGATTGTTTACGTGTAACAAAACCTTTGTAGATGCTTTTTCTCATGATATGTTGGCTATAGTTCCACAAAAGTTTATATTTGATTGGACTTGATTAGACTTAATTGGTGCTGATTAGATTTTTGCAAAAATCGTTTAGCAATTATCGCTAGTACGTTACAAATTTCCCGATTTATGGGAAGGCTGTATCTCAACTTTCATAGCGTATAAGTGCACAAAACTTGACACGGGTGATGGTCATTAAGAAAAACTATGCTGATTTAATATGATTATACATTGGCCGAAAAATGGCGCTGCTATGCTCCAGTTTTCCCCGTGTAAAGAAAGGCTATATCTTGGCTTCTATAACATACAAGGGCAATAAATTTGATATGTCAGATGGTCATTATGGAAAACAATGCTGAATTAATTTCGATGTATATCGAATATCGACCGATAGGTGGCACTGCTTTTTCTAAATTCCAGTGATTGTTTGTTGGTTTTCAATACCTTAACATCTATTGCATGAAATTTCACCAGGCTGATTATGCAAAATCTTTATTGATTAAATTTTTGTATATGTTAACTAATAAACTGAGCTGTTATATAGAGTGATATAAAAGAAAGTTTTAGAAAGGCCACAATAAAAAAAAAAGTTTCAATTTATTTTTATTTATTTATTTATTTTACTTTTCTACCAATTGTTATTACTCAGTTTATGAATACATAATCACAATTTTGTTATTATGATTTCTGAAATACAGAATTAATTTAATCAAATTTGAGTTTATAAAACTGAAAGTAAAAATTAATAATTAATATAACCGAAAATATATATGAAAAAAAAAGTTTAAATTAATATTTTCTAGTAGGGGAGACCGAGATTAGTTGTGCCAGGGGGCAAGTAGTGCCATATGGCTTTCTGAATGAGCAGGTAGGTTCCAGAACTTATCGCGTCAAGTGAGCGAACAGGTTGATTATTGTAATGTGCTGTGAAAGTTTGGAAGTATAGCGTTGCGTTGTTTTCGAGATAAAATTATTTATCGTGTTTTCTATTGCAAAAGTAAATTTTGTGACCTATGTTAGAATCGTCATTGCTACGAGGGACCGTGAGGTATGTAAACTTCCTAAACATTATTTGAATATTTATATTTTGAGCTGTTATTCTATGTATTTCATTTGTTAAGGATAACAACTTTTCGGAAACTGATGAATAAAATTCAGAACGGCGTAACGCGGGGCTAGTTATGACGAAGTGTAGGAGACATGTTGTGACAGTGTCTCTACTTGCCCGAGCATGATTTTTAATGCAGGATTTTATATTTCAGGAAAAATTATGTTAAATTACAATAGGCTTGTTGAAAGAGATAAAGATATTTTAGAAGGTTGTGAGTAGGCTGCAATAGAAGTAAATTCTGGAAGGTGCGGTTTAAGGAAACCCAAGAACTGTTTCGTGTAAACAGAATGTCACTTCTTAGATTAATAAATAAAAAGAAGTGTACTGCAAATCAGACACTGAAATAAGCGATAACAATGAATGATTAAAAATATAGGTAGACCTTTAGGATATAGACCTTCACGTTGTAGTGAACTACCGAGTCAAAGATCAAATGGCCAAACGTTTTTGTTAGCCTACTTTTTAATTCTTTCTTGATTAACGCAGTTTTTTTTTCCTTTATTTCTATTGTTAAGTGTCTCCAAATGTAGCTGTACAAAAGACTAACAGTTTACAAGTGTTAGTAATTTAACTCTTTTTACTTCCTTATACAAGGTATAAGGAAGTAAAAAGTAATCCCGAATTGCAAAATGGATTTTGTATTTCACATTGCTCGAAAACGAATGATCGCTGAATGTTGCCAATTTATATGTGTGACTGTCATGATGTCTAGTTGTACACCTGCAAGTGTCGTCTTAACACGAGCTCTCGTTTTAGAGATATAAGCGACTTTACACGATTTTTCGTGACGTCTGTATGTATGTGTGTGTGTGTCGCATAACTCAAAAACGGTTGGACGTAGAAAGTTGCGAATTGGTACATAGGTTTGTTATAACATCTAGTTGTGCACCTCCTTTTTTCGACGGACTTTGTATGATTTTCCGATTTGAAGATATTTAGGAAAATTAGGTTCATAATGACCAAATACATAGGTTTTGGCCATAATGTATCAAAAAACGGTAATAACTCAAAAACGGTTTGGACAAATCTGGCAATTTAACCGACTTCCCAACTAGCTAGACATTTGAAACTTTTAGAAAAGCTCAGACCACGCTGACAATGCCTTTTTTAAATATTTTTAGCCAATTGTTTCCGATACCTACTGCCTTCAGCAGCGTTTATGTGATTCAACAGAAAATTTATTTAACTAACTTCCCGACTAGCTAGACATTTGAAACTTTCAGACTAGATCAGATCACGGTGAAAAGGCATTTTTAAAAAATACTTTTAGCCAATTGTTTAGGGTCCCTGCTGCCTTCGTCAGCGTTACCAGTACAAATCTTGCAATCGATTTTTAACTAACTTTCAGAAAAGCTCAGAACACGGTGATAAATTCATATTTTAAAAATATTTTTAGCCAACTGTTTCGGGTCCAATGTCAATGTTTTTTTACATTAAGTATATTTCTAAAAGTGTATAAGGAAGTCATGTGGTGCCCACATCAGATTTTTTTTCATATGGTTTACAGAATTATTAAAAAAATTAAAGTTTTTTTTTTTTTTTTTTTTTTTTTTGTATGTGTGTGTGTGTGCGTGTGTGTATTAAGAATTGATATAAGTGAATAAAATTTTCGTTGTTGATTTAAAATATCGCATTTTATTACCTTTTCCACATAATTTGTATATGTTACAACGTGTTTGTATGTGTAATTTGTATGTCACGATGTGCCCCAAGCATGTCACAACTAGCCCCGCTACTGGGCAAGTTGTGACAAATTTCGAGGTTACGCAGAATTCATTTTATGGTTTGAAAAACGTTAATAATATTAATGATAGTTTTATAAATATATTACACAAGGTTTTACTCTATGGTATGAAATATTAAATGTTTCACCTCAGTTCAAATTTTAGAGCTAATATCAAAATGACGAAAACGTCATCACTAGCCCCGGTCTCCCCTAGTTCTCATTTTGCTTGAAGATGTAATACTTGGAATCCGACCGAATTTAAAAATGAGTTGGCCAGCAGATAATTAAAAAGAAATTCTACTGTTTATTCTGTTTTACGGAAGTTTTTATTTATTTATTTATTTTTTAATATAAGTGTATTCATATTAACTTTTGTGCTTGTATTTATTATTTAAGTCAATAATAATAATAACAAATTAAGTCTTATCCAATTAAAATTTTTAAAAATCATGCCTGAGTAGATCATTTTGCAAACTAAAAAAAAAAAAAGTATATACATAATAATAATAATTAAGTGCCATTAACACCTGTTTTTCACATTCTGATTTCTAACTCTGGGTGTAGCCTATTTATTTCCCAATTTTTTCTGCATCTTAGCTTCTAAGTTTTTTTAGGACTATTGCATTCAAACAACACACTTCTTTCAGATGTTTAACATTCTTAATGTGCTTGAAAAATTTTAGTGTGGGTGAAATGGGGGTGAACGTTCGCTGTCGGTGAAACGGCGGTTGAACTTAAAAGGATGATTTTCCCTTTTTGAGGGAGTTTGTAAACGAAAGGGGTTAGGAAATTTTAGTGTTGGCGAAACGGAGATATAACCCCTAAAAGCATGAAACTTGATGAAAACATTTCTTCTGTGACGTAGACATCCACACTATGAAGCGATTGCACAAAATTCGCGCTCCAAGGGAGGGGGGGGGGGAGGAGGCAAAACATGATTTTACAAAAAACTTTATATCTCAAAAAAAAAAAAAAAAAAAGATATTCGTAAAAGTTTTGCTTTAAAATATAGTAAACACAAAATACCTAAAACAATTTCAGCAATTTTAGAAATTTCGTCACAAAGAGGGGGAAGGGGGGGGGGGAAACATGATTGATACGCATTGATTTCATGTTACTTTTTATATCTCAAATAAGGAAAAAAAAAACAACAGATAATCGTATGATTTTTACTTTAAAATATAAGGAACACAAAAACTTAAAAATCAATTTTTCGAATTTTAGGACCTCAAGAGGGGAGGGGGTAAAACGTGTTTTCGTATGGGCCAAAATGTAATTTCACATAATACTTCATATCTCAAAGAAAGAAACAGATATCCGTTTGATTTTTGCTTTTAAATACATCAAACACAAACATCTAAAAACTCATTTCTTCAATTTAAAAAATTCGGCTCTCAAGGAAGGGGAAGGGGGAGGGGGGAGGGTTTCATACAACCCTTCGTCTATATATGAAAAAAAGTACATCCACCACTGAGTTAACATGCTGTGGCGATTCTGTGTGGGACTATGTCACGAATTTTGCTGTGAAGATTGGTTCTAGAGCTCTCACTCACATTAAGATTTGGTTTTGCAAAATTCTCCCCCCCCCCCCACTTTCCCTTCGAAGAGGGGCGGACGACAAAACACGTTGGTATATAACTCCAAATTGCTTCACTGTGAAGAAATTGCATGTAGGGAGGCTCGACTCAAAAAAAAAAAAAAAAAAAATATTTTCGATTTTAAAGAAGGAAGAGGAAAATTCTTTTTAGGGGGGGGGGGAGAAAAAGGAGATTATTTCGCAAAATCTCGTCACAGTTGGTGTTTTATGCAAATAACCAACCTACACACCAAAATTTGTAAACGCAGCTCCCATAGATTCCCCAGGATAAATTTAACGTAAAAGGAGGGGCGCTGGAATCTGGCCCGTTGTAAATCTCCCCCCCCCCCCCAAAAAAAAAAAAAAAAAAAAAAATATAAATAAATAAATAAAATAAATAAATAATAATAATAAATTAAAAAAAAAAATTGAAAATGAAAACGGAAAAACACCCAAAATTGTGTTTTAGAAATGCGCCTCGAAAGATGAATAACCAATTTTAACTTCTATGGGCCATTTTTGGAAGAATTTTATTGGTAAGTCTGGATTTTGCAAATCCCCTATGGAGGTAGGGGGCAAATAACAGTTTTCCAAGCGTAACTCAGTCCCAAATTATCCCAGGACGACTCTGTCTTGGTATCTGTGTGCGCTATGTGTACTCAACACTCACTATAAAGGGAGTTTGCGAATTGTCCTCATTCATCCCTTTGGGGTGGTGAGATGAGCTAGAGAACATGTTTCCAATCGTAACTCTTTTCTAATTTAATAACAGGAGACTTGGCGTTGAAATATTAAAACCCGAATAAACTGCTACGTCAGGAAAGCAATATTTTTATGTTATTTGGTGTGCTATGTGCCAACACGTATTATAAAATGAATTTGCGAAATATCCACCTTCCCCTCTTTGGGGTCGGAGGGGTGGGAAAATACGATTCCAAGCGTAACTCTATTTAAAATTATCTCAGAAAAGACATTTTTGTTATGTGGGTGCACTATGTGTACACAACACGCATTATAAATTGACTTTGGGAAATATTCCCCATCCCCCCATTTTAGGGTCGGAGGGTGGGTAAAAAACACCTTTGCAATAGTAACCCTATTCTAAATTATCTCCGGAATGTTTTTTTTTTTTTTTTTTTTTTTTTTTAATGTATGGTTTAGTTCTGTGTATACAACACATACTATAAAGGAATTTTGTGAATCCCCCCCCCCCCATTCCCACTCTCCAGGGGGTGGTGGGGAAGACTGAGTTTTTGACCGATTTTAATTTTTTTTTTTTTTTTTTTTAATGAGAATTTTATAATAATAAGTTATATGTAATTTTGAGAATTAGTTTAAATATAGTGACCAGCGAAGCTGCGAACACCTGCTAGTATATATGTACATATATATGTATATATGTATATATATATTTCATTTTAAAAACTTTGTATAAATTTTTTAACTTAAAACTGTAAGCTTAATAACTGTGTTTTTCGTGATAATCATTTTAGCTTCCGAGGTTAAAATAATTAAAAATATAAATAAATAAATATGAAATAATCTGAGATGTATATGTGTTTTTTGCTAATATTTTAATTCGTTCTGGTGACGATTTTGCACGGAATAATATTTTTGATTAAGAACTTTAAAAAATGATAATTTTCGTTCTTTTATTTTTTAAATTATTTATTTCTCAGTTTATTAAAAAAAATAAAAATAAAAGTATAGAAAATAACAATATAATTAGATCCATGCAAAAAAATCAGCAAAAATATGTTAAAGGTTTTTTTCAGGGAGCATGCAGGCATTTCGGACATTTTAAAGGTTCCCTGCAGGTATTTCGGGTAAACCTGTATAGAAACTTAAAAAAAAAAAAAAACAAAAAAAAAACTGAATATTTCCTGAAGGAAACTTGCTGTTTTTATTATTCCTCAAAATATCTACGGAAAACTTTAAAAATACCTGCAAAATGTTAAAGGAAATCTGAAATACCTGCAGTTTTTATGCTGAATTTTTTACCTGGGGATCTTAATAGAATAAAAATTCTTTAAAAAATATGTTTTTAAAACATTCTATACATTATTTTAATAGACTCTTACTAGATGGCAGCACCAAAATAAAACACGCGGATAACCTCTCTAAGTGGATAAAACAGAAAGAAAAAAAAAAAAAAAATAAATAAATGCACCAAATGCTTTTGCAATACTTTCGCTTTTTAAATTTAATATTAGTAATTCTCGTGTTACTTAAAGTGCTGGAAATTCCTTAAACAAATAAACAAACAAACAAACAGACAAAAAAACCCTATATAAATTAAACAAACAAAAGCATATAAAAGTGGATGTCCACCGTAGGGATTTTTCTAAAAAGTCCTAGCCCGTCCTAGCTCGGAGACAACCACGGAAAACTCCCAACAACTAGATCGACGAGCGCGACTTAAGACCGAACTCGGCACTTCCAGTAGGTCAGAGTGTTGTGCCCTCTGTGGGGCGTCTTATTAAGTGGTCCTGGTCCTACCTGTATTTACACTAATCAAAAAGGTTTTTGCCTTTTGTGAGAAATGTAAAATCACTTTTTTATAACATTTTTTTGCCATATTTTTTTGAAACACGCGCTTACGCACATTAATTTCCGTTCAGTTACTATATACTCATTTTTTTTTTTTTCTTTATAACTTTCAATTTTGTTCCTTTTTTTAATTTTATAACTGGACCAGACGTACTCTCTAGTGTTTGGTTTAATATAGCTACTATAGTTTTCGAAATCTTTTTTTTATTTTCTTTGAAATTGCACGGTCCCCAAGGAAATGATTATTCGGTTTCCGAGCGTTTTTAATTAAATACTTTTTTTTTTTTTTTTTAATCTTACATTCTCTGTCATAAACCTTCTGCCGAATCCAGGTTAAAAACAGAAAAAGGGGAAAATGAAAATAAATTAGAAATATCAGTCCTATCATTACAAATTCGGTACTAAATGAAAGGTGCAATTTTTCTGAATCCAGAGGTGAAAACTGTTTTTCGACACGGCCATTAGATTTTAAAAAAATAACTAAAGTATGAAATTTAGGTGTCAACACTTTATTTAATTCATTTCAGTTATTTTAAAAAATACGTGACTCGTTGCAAATTTGGTACCAAATGAAAGGGCCAATTTTTCTGAATACAAGGGTGCAAGCAGTTTCTCAACCCGATAATTAGATTTTTTTTAATTAAATAAAGTATGAAATTTAGGTGGCAACACTTCATTTTAATCTTTTCACACCTTTTAGTGCGCATCAAGCTAATAGAAAAAGTCTTTAATTAAATAATAATAATAATATTTTATCCAAAAGAATTCCAATATAAATTAAAGTTGGTTAAAATATAACTTTCACACACACAGACAGAGATTTTCTAAAAATGGTCAAATCGTATTCTACAACTCTCAAAACGGGTAAATCTATCAAAAACCCCAGGTCAAAAATTTTATGAATCCAATACTTTCTTCTTTTGAGTACAGAAGAAAACAAAAATATGACCAATATAATATTATAAACTAACTAACTCGCTTTGTCAATTTCGCTAGACATTATACTTAAATGAGTTGTCAAAATCCCATATCATTATTGATAACCTAAGTTCTCGCTGTGTTCGGTAGAGTTTTTTCTCACTCACAAAGTGAGGAGTACGGGTCAGCAGCAACTTACCCGCTTCTTACTTCCCTTCCCCAGCGGGTAAGTTCGACGTTTTGCTTAACCCCACCAAAGTACATAATGTGTACAGTTAATCAGCATCCACACACCGAAATTTGTCATTCTAAGTTAATTTAAAGCGAATTCAAACAGGAAAACATGTTTTTAGACGTGTTTATTGGGGCGGAGGGATAGGGGGAATTTCGTAAAATCCCGTTACAATAAGAGTAGGATACATATAAACAATTTACTCACCAAATTTCGTGACCGCAGATCCCATAGGTTTCCCAAGACAAATTTAGAGCCATAAGAGGAAGGGGGGTATTCGAATTTGCTCCATCGTAACGCCGTCTCCCCCTCTCCCCCCTCCCAAAAAAAAAAAAAAAAAAAATCACAAATCACAAAGAAATGAAAATGTGTTTTTGGAAATATCCTAAGATACATGGCTGCTTTCAATTTCTTTGTACCATTTTTAGCAGAGCTCTACTCAAAAATCTGGAATTTCTGAAATTTCCCCCCGAAAAATGATTTTTTCCCTCTCCTGTACGAATCCAAAATTCCAAAATCATGCATAATGTTTTATTTATACTCAAGTCTAGTCTCCTCATGTGCAATTTCCTCACCGTGAAGTAATTTGGTGCCGAGTTATGCTTAGAAACGTCTTTTTTGCTTCCTGCCCCCTGGCGGAAATGGGGGGGGGGATTTTAATAAATCCCGTTACTTTAGGTGTCGGATACATATAACAATCCAAGTACCAAACTTTGAGATCGCAGCTCTCAGAAATTTCTCAGGACAAATTTAGCGCAAAAAGGGATCTCTAGAATTTGCCCTTCGTAACCCCCCTCCCCTCCCCCCGAAAGAAAAAGGCAGATTACAAAAAATCAGAAACGTGTTTTGGAAATATATCCTAACGAAGACGCATGGCTGTTTTCAACATCTTTGTTCCATTTCTGGTACAGTTTTACACAAAAATTCGGAATTTGCAAAATTTCCCGCCAGAAAAATCGATTTTCCTCCTCCCTCTACTTAAAAATAGAAATTTACTAAATCGTAGAAAATGTTTTATTTATACTCATGTGTAGTCTCCCTATGTGAAATTTCTTCACTGTGAAGTAATTTAGAGCCGAGTTATGCTTACAAACGTGTTTTTACCTTCTGTCTCCGTCCGAGCGGGGAACGGGCGTAATTTTGATAAATCCTGTTACTTTAGGTGTTGGGTGTATGAACAATCCAAGCACCAAAATTCGTGACCGCAGCTCCCATAGATTTCTCAGGACAAATTTTGCGCTAAAAGGAGTGTATCGATTTTATTCTAAGAAAGTCGCCTAACGTTTTTCAAAATCATTGTGCCATTTTTGGTAGAGTTTTACTCAAAAATCCAAAATTTGTGTTTCCCGCCATAAATCGATTTCACCCATTCAGTCCCTTAAAAGTCGAAAATTTCGGAATCGCAGGTGTCCCCATGTGCAATTTATTTACTGTGAAGTAATTTGGAACCGAGTTATGCTTACAAACGTGTTTTTGACTTTTTCCCCCCTCCCCCTCTCCCCCGTATCTGTATTAATAAAATCAGACTTTTGTCTTTAAATTTGTCAGAATCAAAAAATTTTGCGATATCTTCACTTTTCACACACCATGAAAGCATAAATGACTTCAGAAAGTTTTGTCTGTGTGTGTGTGTGTGTGTGTGTCATGGTGTCCGTATGATCTATAACGCTATTTTTGTCCGGGCATCACTTGAGAACGGCTGTACGGAATTCAATTCAATGGCACTTAGCAGTAACTTTGATCTTTACCCAACTTAAAATTATATCTATCAAGATTTTCGAACTCCGTGTTCCCCCCTGGCTTGGGCGGGGGGGAGGGGGGGGCAAAAGACAAAAGCACGATTGTAAGCATAACTCGGCTCCTAATTACTCCACAGTGAAGAAATTGCACATGGGTGACTAGACATAAGTATAAATAAAACGTTATCTGCGATTTAAGAATTTTCGATTTTTAAGGGAAGGGAGAGGAAAAATCGATTTTTGGCGGGAAATTTCGAAATTTCCTGATTTTTGAGTAGAACTCTACCAAAAATGTAGGGTGGTAGAGTAGAAATGATAGAGTAATGGTAGAGTAAAATGTAGGTTTTTTCTACTAAAACAAAGGTGTAGAGAAAAGGCTATGCGACTTCCTTATGATATTTTCAAAAACACATTTTTGGTTTTTTGTGGTTTGCGTTTTTTGTGGTTTGCGTTTTTTTTTTTTTTTTTTTTTTTATGGGAGATGTTACGAGGGCAAAATCGAGGCACTCCTTTTAGCGCGAAATTTCCTGAGAAATCTATGGGAGCTGCGGGCACGAAATTTGGTGTATGGATTGTTTATATGTATCCGACACCTTAAGTAACGGGATTTATCAAAATTACCCCCGTTCCCCGCTCGGAAGGTTGGTTGGTTGGTTGGGTTTTACGTCGCACTAGTGCTGCGCAGATGGGCAATTGGCGACGGCCGCTCGGACGGAGACAGAAGGTAAAAACACGTTTGTAAGTATAACTCGGCTCCACATTACTTCACAGTAAAGAAATTGCACATGGAGAGACTACACATTAGTAAAAACAAAACAATATCTGCGATTTAGGAAATTTCGATTATTAAGGGGAGGGAGAGGAAAAATCCCTTTTTGGCGGAAAATTTTGTAAATTCCGAGGTTTTTGAGTAAAATTCTGCCAAAAATGGAACAAAGACATTAAAAATAGTCATTTAACTTCTTTAGGATGTTTTCAAAACACGTTTTTGATGTTTTGTGATCTGCCTTTTTTTTTTTTTTGCGGGGGGGGGGGGATGGTATGCGTTATAAAGGGTAAATTCGAGACACCTTTTTTAGCACTAAATTTATCCTGGAACCTTTATGTGAGCTGCAGTCACGAAGTTTGGTGCTTGGATTGTTTATATGTATCTGACACCTAAAGAAACGAGATTTATCGATATACCACCCCTTCCCCCCCTGGAGTGCAAAAAATCCTTTGTAAGTGTAACTCGGCCCCAAATTACTTCGCGGTGAAGAAATTGTACGTGATGAGACTAGACTTGAGTATAAATAAAACATTATGCACGATTTTGGAATTCTTGATTCTTAAAGGAGAAAAGGGAAAAATTGTTTTTCGGGGGAAATTTCAGAAAGTCTTGATTTTTTAGTTGAGCTCTACTAAATATGTTACGAAGGTATTGAAAACAGCCATGTGTTCTTTAGGATATTTCCAAAAACACATTTTCGTTTTTATGTGGTTTTCGATTTTTTTTTTGGGGGGGGGGAGGGGGGGAGGCGGTTACGAAGTAGCAAATTGAAGACCCCCCCCCCCCTTTTTAGCGCTAAATTTGTCTTGAGAAATCTATATGATCTGCGGTCACGAAATTCGTTGCATAAATTGTTTATATGTATCCGACACTTACTGTAACGGGATGTTACGAAATTCCCCCCTTACCCTCTTGGGGCCGGGGAAGCAATAAACAGCCGTAAAAACACGTTATCCTGTTTGAATTCGCCTTAAAATATCTTAGAAGGGCAAATCTTGGTGTGTGGATGTTGATTAAGTGTACACATTATGTACTTTGGTGAGATTTCACAAAACTTCGTATCGTTAAAGAATGGGAAGTAAGAATCGGGTAAGTTGCTGCCAAAGGCAGTGGGAACCCAGACTTCTCACGTTGCGAGCGGAAAAACCTCTACCGGGCACAGCGGGAACTTTAATTCAGATTATTAATAATGATATGGGATTTTGTCAACACATTTAAGTATTGTGTCCCGCGAAGCGGGCAAAGTCTGCTAGTTAATATATATAATGAGAATATTGTTGTTTTATGCTATAAGTAAATGTTTCATTCATCTGTTTTAATATGCTACTGTTTAATCCAATGCTGGATACTTATTAAAACATAATTACATAAGTCAAACTTTGAAATAAAAGATTTAGAGGCGCTTGAACAGATTTATAGCTTAAATTTTACGTTTATCTGCTGGTTTATACTAAACTTTATTTCCATTTATTTGAAGCTTATTTATACGCAAACACATATATACATATTAACATACATGAAAGTATATGAGATGGATATAAATATTGAATAATTTCTTATTTCGTTATAGGATAAAATAGGTATCAAGATACTTCTTCACCGCCGATTAAAATGAAGATGGGTGATGAAACAAAAATATGCACAACTAAAAGAATAATAATCAAGAATTTAATAGTTATTTGTTTGGGATTTCTTTTATTGTTCATTGCCATAAAGGAACTAAGCATGTTACAAAGTACTCTTAATCAAAAAAATGGAATTAGAATTATTTCTCAAGCAAATTCTTTACGTGAGTTCATGCATATCGTCTTTACTTTTATCAAAATATACTATTAAATTGGGTTGTAAAAAGACGCTGTTACTGTCAATGAGCCTCTCTATTTCGTACATAGCGGCAAATTTTTATTTCAAGTGGATAACCATGGTTCCACCAGCAATTGTCAGTGGTTTAGCAGGTTCTTTATTATGGAGATCTCAGTGTACATATTTCAACGAGTCTTCTGTAGTTTACAGCAGTCCTAGGCCCGTAGGTGGAATGCCCTCCGCGGGGGTCTTTCTAAGGATTCCTAGCCCGTACTTACGCGAGTTTTGGAGAAAACCACAGAAAACTCCAAACAGCTGGATCGATGAACACGACCTGGGATCGAACCCGGCACCTCCCATCTACCAGCTTTGACCGCGGAACCGCTCGGCCGCTGGTGCGCCTGAAAAAGAAAAAGTTTTGGACAGAACAGGAGAGTGACATTCCAGTCAATTAAAATTTTAATATTAAATATTAAATGAGTAATCTTTTTTATGTGCATGGGAATGCACTAGAAAAAATTGTGTCTTAAACATATGTATACAGCCTTTCTTGTAATGTTTTCTCGGACCTGATATTGTTATGTTTCTGGAGATTCACCCTAATATATATTATGAAATTATAATAATGTTGGTTTATGTTATCAATGGTATGTTTTTATTTCAGTAATCTAGTATTTAAGTGTCCAATGCAGAATACTTAAATTGAAACAAAATTACAAAAGTTAAATTTTGAAATAAAAGATTTACGGACACTTGAATAGATTATAGCCTATATATAAGTTTTACGATTCTCTATTAGAATATACTAAACTTTATTTCTATTTATTTAATGCTTATTTACACGCAAACACATACAAACATATATTGATATACATAAAAGTATATAGATGGATATAAATATTGAATATTTTTTTTTATTTTGTTGTAGGATAAAATAAGTATAAAGTTACTTCCTCACCAAAAATTAAAATGGAGATTGGAGAAGAAATGAAAATATGCACATCTAAAAGAATAATCATCAAGAATTTAATAGTTATCTGCTTGGGATTTGTTTTATTGTTCATTGCCTTTACCGGTCTAAGCAATCTACAGAGTACTCTTAATCAAAAACATGGAATTGGAGTTATTTCTCAAGCAATTCTTTATGCGAGTGGCTGTATATCGTGTTTACTTTTACCAAAATATACTATTAAAAAAACTGGGTTGTAAGAAGACGATGTTACTGTCAATGAGCTTTTATATCCCATACATAGCGGCAAATTTTTATTTCACGTGGATAACCATGGTTCCATCAGCAATCGTTAGTGGTTTAGCAGGTTCTTTATTATGGAGTTCTCAGTGTACATATTTCAACGAGTCTTCTGTAATTTACAGCAGATTAAGCTTCAGCGAAAATCAAGAGAATAAACCAGCTGCAAAAAGGGCTAACTGTGTAATGCCTAAAGAATGCAACGACGCTGTAGTAACACAAGGCAGCATAAATAATTTCGATGTCTTAAATATCAAACATCTTCAAAGCGAAAATTATAAAAAGATAAATAATGAAATAGGGAAAAAAATAGACGTTCAAAACGAACAAAACAGAAGCAATGGAACACAAAATCAGTTTGAAGTAATTAATGGAATCACAGAGAATAATTCAAAATATTACAACCTAAAAAAAGATATGGTACACTCTGAAATAACTAGCCATTCTAAAGACCTCTCAAAACTGATTTCTTCTGTGACAGCGAGATTTTTTGGGTTATTTACTCTGATATTATGTACGTCAGAAATTTTGAGTAATTTAATATCATATTATATCTTAAATGATAATTCTATTCTTGACTTTATAACAGAAAATAGCAATTGTAGCTGTGGTGCATCGTTCTGTAACATAGAATCCGAATGTTTTTCCCATAATTTGGCAGAACCCTCTCAACAAATGAAGAATATACTTTCTACTGTTTTTGTAATACTTCCAGTTTTGGCTGTGCTTTTAATATTTTTATTTTTGGATGATCTAGAAAAAGACAAGAAGTCAGTGCAATTTTCCTTCAGCGTGGCTATGGATACCTGTAAATTTGCCAGAAATAAAGAAGCTTTATTGTTGATTCCTTTGTCAACATTTAGTGGTTTGCAGCGAGCATTTTATATTGGAGATTTTACTAAAGTAAGTAACATTGAGTAAATATTGATGAATATTAGCTTTCTTTTTTCCTTATATATAAAAAAAAAAAAGTGGATGTTTGTTTGAATTCGAGACTTCTTCCATAGCCTCCTAAACTGGATGCCTGTGGAGTGGCTCGGAACGTTGGCAACAGTTCAAACGGTAGACCGCGCCCCCTGGTACAGATTGCGTGACTTTCTTATTCAACAGCCACCAAAAAGTTTTTTAAGTGAGATTTGATATGCATAAAAGGCGAATAGAATCGAAGAAACGTCGATTATATATATCATGTATCACTTCTTAAATTTATTGGTCACAGTTGATTAGAAAAAATCGCGCAATCTGTACCAGGTGACACTGTCTACCGTTTGAGCTGTTGCCAAGTTTCTGAGCCACGCGGCAGGCATCTAGTTTAGGAGGCTATGCTTCTTCACTGAAAGTTATTCTCATAAAGAGGGTTTTTTTTTTTTGGGGGGGGGGGTGAGGGGGGGTAAAGAAAAAAAAATAGTTTCATTTTTCGTTGATTGAGGGTGCTGCACGGATGCATAACGATAAATATGCAAATCATAGCCCTATAAATTACCCGATTTTACGATTAACACATCTTAATTCTTATTTTGCCTCTTACTTATGCATACATGAAGTTTTAACTGCTATGATGACTTGATTGATAAAGCGTTATTGGTGAAGATGTTATCATTCAGGTAAGAACAGACGACTGTAGCTGAAGTTAGCGGTGTTATAACTCGTTTGCAAACAGTAATTTGTGATTATTGAATATTCTTGTAAACATTTGCATACAAATAAATATTGTTTTTCATGGGAATGTGGGATTTGCTTCCGTACAGCGCCCTCTATCGACGAAAATTTTAACTACATTTTCCTTTCATTATTAAAAAATCCCCATTTATGAGAATTTTTTTGCAAACCATATTCAATTCTAGCAATTCCTTCAATTTTTATGAATTTTTACAATGTTTACAGACTTATGGGACGGCACATCTCGGTACATCATAATGTAAATAATATAATGTGATAGAATCAATGTTATCCTAGATATACATTGACTTTAAAAAATAAAAGAATAAGAATATTCGGAAGATAAATGCTAAATATAAATTAATTTTTAGAGAAAAAAAAATGTACACTTTGTTTTTAAATATTTTATTTTCAGGCAGTGTAATTCAGAACCGATTGTTAAAGTTTGGTCAAGAGGTAAGGAATAAGAAGTCAGGACGATTTCATTTAAGAAAATATAAACGGGAATCATATGAAAGCATAACACAGTACATGACTCTTTGTATCTACAACTTCAGCTCATGCATAAAGCTACCAGACAAGAGAAGCTATTATTTATTCAAAAAGGGAACTTTTCAGAAGTAACATGAGTTGGCATGCATTTGCAAATATGCATCTAACTCAGTGACAGCCCGATTAGAGCGTATTGCAGCATCAAACATTTAAAAGTCTTCATCAACAATAGAGAGTTTGTACGTTTTCTGATTTTATTCTTATATGATAGAAAATGAAAAGGTGAGAAAATACATACATTTTCTTTATTTGAAGCCTAATTACGGATTTATAACAATTTTAACATCGCACTATTTACTCTATCGAGAAAACGCAGTATAATATATCGTGACGTCACTCTTTATGACAACAATCGGGAGTAATCATTGTTTACATTCGATTTCGTGCTTTGCTTTGCTCCTTGAATCAGTGAAAATAGGTTTTGTATTTTATAATAATGTCGGATATTACAAAATCGCAGTATAAATATTGTATTTTACCACTCTGTACAAATACAACGGAGGATTTTTCTGAAAAGCTATTCTTTAGCGTTCCACGGGATCCTATTAAACGAAAACATTGGACAACCGCCATGAAAAGAAAATAGTTGAAAATAATGATAATGGAAAATGGTGATAATGATATTAAATGATTATAAGATGAAAAAGATATGCTCAGAAATCACATAAACGATTGATGATTACGTAAGTTAAAACGAATTGCTGCTTGCTAACTAGGCTAACAAAGTGTAAACATTGAAGCATCATAAAGTGTGGCGTCAGGCAGCGTTTTGAAGTCATATGATTTTTGGTTAATTTTAAAGTTATTTTGAAAATTAATGAGAACTTTTTTTGCATTTTTAATAAACTTTTTGAAATTTATGGGCCTAAAACTACCAGAAAAATAGGATTTTGTTCAAATCCCCCATGTGTGCAAATTCCTCATTATTGCAAAACTGGAACATTTTCCTGAAGCAATCTTGATAGAGGAAGTCATCGATCGACACAAATAGTTCTGTCTTACAGTCTATCGAAAATACAACCAAGCTCCGAAACACGAGGTATTGCTTACTGATATTTTGTTTCGTAATCCACTGCCTAGCAGGTCTCCTTTCAAGCAAACGATTGTCCTAAATGAGAAGAATTTCTTTAGTGGATATTACGGAAAATTTCCGATGATCCAGATTATCCAGTGTATATCCTTTTTACCGCTGAACCTTCCTTCAACCATAAAGGTGTTTTCAGTATGCACTAGGGTGACCAGATTCTTTTGATGTGAAATGAGAACAAATTATGCAGTGTCCTCATTTCCATGAGAAAAATGAGGACATTCCTGGGGACACAAAATTTCATAAAAATTAGCAAAAAATTGTTTCAAAACTATTATTTTATATCTGCTTCAATAATACTCTTGTTGACTGTTAATACTTATAGACCAAGTTATAGTATAAATATAATCATAACTATTTCAAATGGAAGTGATTCTATAAATAACATATTTAAAAGCAAAGGACAAATTAATCTGAACAATGTCAAAAACGGACTCTGCCTAGTATAGGATTGAACTCAGGTTTTATGGCATAAAGCACCAGTAAACTACAAATTTTAGCTGCTATGTTAACATTTAACTGACACTATTCACTCACCTGAAAGCAAGAAATTTATCAATCAAAAGTCAAACAGGTAACTAAGTAGAAAACTGTTGTGTGTGCTATAATATCCACCTTCACTTCCCACCCCTTTCTTAATCATTTTTAATCTTGGCAAAAATTACTTTTTCATGTAAAATGTTATTTATTTTTGTTAGTTATGAAACCAAACGATAAAATAAATTCCAGCTTGATATTAAATTTTTGGATAGCCCCCTTTTCTGTCTACTCATAAAATAAATTTTTTATTATTATTATTATTTTAAACCTTTATATTTTAAAATAAAATATAGTTTTACAAAGACTAAATTCTCTCTCTCCCCAATAGGAAAATAAATAGCTTCTATTTAATAATATTAGAAGTGATTTAGAGATGAATATTCCTCGTTACTTTCAGAATATAAACAATGATAGCTATTTATGAATGCTGGCAAGTATGGACGAGATGGAGGTACTCCACTCCTAAAATTTGTGAGCGAGTCCATGGAGTTTAAGCTATAATTATTCTGAATAACATTAAATACCACAACATCTTAAGCAGTTGCTATTCCAGCCCTTGTTTTCGTAAGCTTGCAAACTTACAAAACCAACAATGCATTTGATATTGCTCGCTTTTTAAAGAAAAGTTTTGTGTTTTTAGGTCTACACTACACGACACAACCTTCGACTTCGACTCGAAATTTTATGCCACAAGCATTTGAAGATGTTGACCCAAGCAGCACGG